>LGRX02016193.1:50468-62678 GCA_001247695.2 Cymbomonas tetramitiformis
TTTCATTAGTAGTGTCCCCCACAACTGTGTGGCATTAGTAGTGCTCTCCCCCACAACTCTGTTTCATTAGTAGTGCCCCCCCACAACTGTGTGGCATTAGGAGTGCTCCGGGAATATTATTATTTTGGAATAGAAAAGTGACCTTCCTGGAATAGAATTTTGAATTCTGAATTTTAATTTACAGATCTGCCTCAAAAATTCTTCCGCCTTTCAAGAATGATATTTCCCAAAATTTCCCCCACCTCCTTCTAAAAATATAAAAGTGTCTTCAAAGATGTCATCAGTCGACACAATAATTATATTGTCACTTCGATCTCCGAAAGTCATGACGTGTCCGACCTCGTCCATGTGCGGCCGAAAAAGATATCAAAACACAACGCTGGCTCGTACCCGCTCAGACCTGTATCTCACGCAGCTGGACAGTACAGTTATTGCATTTTGAGTTCCGCGTTCAGGTGTCATCACGTTTCATCAGGACCGCGGCTCCTCGCGCGGGTTGTCCGCGTGGGGAGACTCCTGACCACGCGTTTACTCTGGAACGAGGAGTGCGGAGTCACATCTCTGCATTTTTCATCGCGACTCCTCGTTCAGCGCGATGATGACGGCCGAATCTGAAAAAGTCATGCGACCACGTCGGCATGACCGTGTAATTCGAGACGGCAACGTATGCTCGAAACGTTCGATCTTAAATTTGAAGTAATAATCTAACGCTCTGCGATAACCGTGTTGTCTACGTTAAAGTATTCAAAATATTCGATTCAAACAAACCGTGTGGAAACCTGAAATCCTGCCAACGTGGACCTTTTTCTTGAGGAGTTTTCTGCGGAGCTCCTCTGAGGAGCTCCGCAAAAAGCTCCTCAAGAAAATCAGCCACCGTCAGCCACTCGACATCGCATCGATGTTTTGCGTGAGGAGCCGAAAGTCGAAATGCAGAGATGTAGAATCTGTCAAAACTCCGCATCAATCGAGGATCCTGGATGCGGAGTACCAAAATGCAATAACTGTAGTGACTTACGGGGGGCCGTAAGTCACAGTCCAGCTGCGTGAGATACAGGTCTGAGACCCCCGTAAGTCACTGTCCAGCTGCGTGAGATACAGGTCTGAGAAATAAATACGAAGCACCAAAACTTAGCATACTGATTAAGAGGTGCGTTAGGAACAACATATTTTTTGCGCGCGCGAGATCCGTGCACAACCTGGGGTCTGGGACGCCGCGCATGGAAGGGGGTCATTGGGCACGCATCGAGCCAACCGCTCGACATACGCATCGCATAAACGCATCTTGCATATCACAAACCTTCCACGCATATCATATATGCATAAGGAACATATTTTGAGCATCTGACAGCGCGCTGTCAGCTCTAGCGAAAACGCGGATGTCAACCGCGTCCACATTTTCGCTAGGGTTTCCTCCCTCATCCGCGCGCTCGCCTGCAAGCGTGCGTGCGCAGCGGATGAGGGAAGCGACTAGCAAAATATTATCTAATATGCGTTATCTTTTAACGGTAATTCGTATACACTGAAAAGCCCACTACAAATCTCGCTAAGGGCTGGCGCGTTCATGTGGGTATAGTGAGCGTGAATTTACGATTTTCGCAACTTCCAAAAGTAGCGAACGGGGTTATCATTGCGCACGATGCGGATACCCACTGACTCAGTAGGAATATGTGATAATATTAGATACAAATAAGTTACTTAGATGTGCACACAATCTTAAAGATCTTCAATTGGCAGGACAGGGTCTCGCTGCGAGAGAGAGAGCGTTCCGCGGTAAGTCGAAAGTGCATATTTAATAAATAGCATCTGTACCCGTAATACGACAATGGGGAAAGTGTTTCGTCAGTGGGGAAATTGGAAGCGTTTGTACTGTACGAGTATCACGTATGCGTCTGTCGTCTCCCTTTGAAGATTCTCTCAACAAAATATATAAACGCAAGTCCCGAGAAAGCAGTCATATGCCACCCAAGAAATGTGGCGTAAACCACTTCAACCTTTTTCGCGGGTGCGCACGATTAAGTAGAGAAATTTACACGTTTTCAGCGAACGGTTGAGATGAATATCTTTATATTCCCGAATTCTCTCCGACTAATGTCTCACGTACTGCATCGAAGATGGGAACTGCATTGCGCCACATCAGCTACAGTTTTCGACATTCGATATCTCCAGCCTCTTATCGCCAGTTATATCCACGAAAGAGAAATTTATATTCTGAGGGGGTCGTGTACTTAACATATGACATTTCCCAAAGCAATGTTCGCCCCCCCCCAAGGTAGTCGGGGCACCTGTATGACCCCCCCTTGCCCCCCAAGGCATTGCAAAAAGTGTCTGCTCGAAGGTACCAAATTTTTAAAAATGTTATATCTAGGAATTTGTTCACCGCTTCAAGAAATTTGCATAAAAATTTTAACTATGAAATTGAACTGCCACATATCGTCTTTTTCGTGGACGAATAAAAAAACGAAAATTTCCCCCAATATTTCCCGATATACATATATCCCTTTGGCATCATTGTTATAATAATTTTTCGAGGGACGGTATAAAATTTTCAGGCTGCATTAATTAATAAAATTTTTATTTTCTATTCCAGGAAGGTCACTTTTCTATTCCAAAATAAATGCACATCCGAGTGCTCCCCCTTCACCACAACTCTGTGGCATGTCATATTGAACAATTCAACTTCCATGGCTTCCAAAAATTGTTGAATAGCTGTTTTCCAATTCAATCCATCCTAAAATAGAGCCGAACTATATGCACGTGCCAATTTGTTTCCAACAATTTCAACGCATAGGACCTATTTTACACGATGTTTCCAAGCATGTTTAGGCAACTTTGTGTCCCGGATCATACCCTGGTGGCACCTGAGAGCTCTGCAACTAGTCTCAGTGAATTCATGTCCATACGTGGCTCTATTCAACTACTAAGGTATACATGGTTCAAGCGCATGTAATGGCATGCTACTCCACCGCTTGAAGCGATATTAATGCTGCTGCGTCACCGGAAATATCAATCTGAAAATATATTAGCCAAATTAAATGTCCACAGGTGCCCATGTCGTCTCGGGATTTTGTGTGATCTCCTAGTCTCACATCAAAGCACACCGGTGCACGAAAGAGTTATTCTACTTCAAGGGTTGCTATGCAATATGCAGGAAGTGCCAAACACAAGGAGCCTTAATTCAATGAACTGCATGGTTGAGGAATCCCTCATTGGAGACCTGCCCCTCAGTGGAAATGTACTGATTGGATTGAAACCTAAATTCCCTGTAGCATACGCAGTGCGGGTCTATTCAACTATAAAGGCAGCAAGAATATGATGTTAAATGAGCAACTCACCTGAACTTCCAAGACGTTGTGCACACTTTCCACCCGGGCGAAAACCTAAAGTTGTTGATTCCGCTGCACACCCAAAGTTGCAAGGCACCACTTAGGGCTACTCGAGTAAGAAAGAATCGCGCTTGCGACGAAAACTAAGAAATTCACCTATGAGACTCTCACGGATGATCGTGCCTCTCAATGTCGCAGTAGTAGACAGGGTGAAAGGGTCGAAGTTGGTGAGGCTGCCAGTGAACGACGTGGAGCTTTGGTTGCGATTGGGTAGCGCGAAGGATGCTGCGTGAGAATTAACGCCACATGGACTTCCTTGCTGACCTTGGAGCCCAGGTACAGCATCGAGCGCAACAAGACTTGTCACAAAAAGACCGAACGTTGCCATGCTGAAAAAGAAAAAGAAAATCGCATAGCACACAGATGCCATGCTCTGTGCGCTACTTTTCCCCGGATGAATGCGCTCTCTCTTCTCACTCCTGGTTACTGCAATGTCACTTTCGGGAGTTTGGTTTCGAACACTGCCCGCATATCTCGGCGACCCGGGAGCAAGGTGCGTCGGATCATCCTTCAGAAAGGGTGAGGCAGAGTAAACTGGAGAGCACTTAGTTGTTGGACTAGGGCGCTTTTTCGTACTTGCGCCCATCTTTCAAAGCTAGCTTGGTAGCCCGAAGGCCTTACAGAATAACTTACAGCTTAAACATACTATAACGCGACTTTACAGTGGGAATTCTGTGGGGGAATTGATCGTTCTGTAAATCAATACCCAGATACTGTCGAGTGACACGGTAGACGGAACCCCGTTTTTTTATGAACTTCGAGGATTTCAAAGTTCAGATAACGATAACGTGCATCATGTCATGTCATGTTCTGTCAGACGAATTCTTACTGTATTCTATAGGTAAACTATAGTGACACTGTAGTCAATCGAATGTCTTAGGCTAGTTTGGCGAGATGAGCATTATGATTAACCAGTCAGCATGAACTGTTGTGGTAGGTCGATGACTAGTGACTGTATAGTCGTTTGGCTGACTGTATAAACAATTAGCGCAAGGGGTTGGCTGAACTCTGCTGACTAGTTAATGCATGTGCTGACTCGATAGTCGTTGGTTCGACAGAAACGTCCCCGCTCCCCAAATCTCTCTGGTGTCCATACTTAAAATGTTCCAAAAAACACATACTTAACGTGGGACCGTTTATTCGTCACGGTATTGGTCGACCACTCTCCAAGTCGAGAACTGTGCAATCGTGCGATGACAGGTGAACGTATGACATGGGCGGGTAGGTCGAGAGCCAGCTGCGTCGTTAGTTGTAAAATTACTAGTACGAGTATTCGCTATACGAAATATATAAATTTGAAGCGATCTCAAGCTTCAATTCCTGAAATGTTGGAACTAGCCCATTTCTGTGTTCCAAAAAACACATACTTAACGTGGGACCGTTTATTCGTCACGGGATTGGTCGACCACTCTCCAAGTCGAGAACTGTGCAATCGTGCGATGACAGGTGAACATATGACATGGGCGGTACGTGATAAATATATGTGGGGGGAGGGGTTGGGGGGGTGGGGGGAGGGGGAGGGGGGTATTGGGTTGGTTTCAAAGTTTATAGATTATACGTTCGATCACGAAGATTGGGGATTACTTTTTCCCCACCTGTACGTTTACGTACCCCCTATAATATAACTCTATGACGGTTTGCCCTCCAATTCTGGAGGGAACCCCAGGGGCAGTGATTCAGCTGCATTGTGCGAGCTGTAGCGTAGGGCCCATAGCCATATTTCGGTGCACAGGGGCCGAGTAGGTCCCTTGGGATAATTTGTACGCCGTGGGGCTAAGGGGGGGCGAGAAAAATCTGCAAAAGTTTTGCAGAATTTCTGGGGGTTGGTCATAGAAGTCCGGATGGGGTAATCAGTGTGGTGGGTGGGTGAGCTGAAGGTGGGTTGTCGAGTGACCACTCGACAACCCTTGATGGCTAAGGGCGTGCGAGCTACTCGGATAGTCCACAAGACATGCCTACTATAAGTCCCTTGAGGGGTGGGGCTGGAGGGGTGGGAGAATAGTGGGATGACAGTCCGTGGCTGGCACTCGCGAGAGGTCTACGCGACTGGGTAAAAAATGGTATCGATTTTCTGAAAAATCTGGACCGTCAGAGAGATAACATTTACGCTGAGAATAATGACAATGTCATAAGTCCGCTGTAATCCTGCAAGCAGGCAACTGAAGAACAGAGGGAGATGGAATCATCCTCATAGCGCGCCCCGAAAGGCTCATCTAGGCCATGTCAACCTAGGAAACCGCGGCAAGGCAAAACTACGCAGAGCGCTAAAAGGTCGTGCCGGCGGAGAAGCAACAGAGGAGGTGGAGGTGGAGCGAGGTTGCATCCGTGATGGAAAAAGGGGCGGAAGCGAGGCGGGGGGAGGGGTGGTGGTGGAGGGTCGGGAAGGCGGGGTGGAGGGAGCGGAGTGTGGGGGTGGAGGGGCGAGCAAAGGTAGGAGGGGGAGGGAGAAGGTGTTTATCAATTATTCATCTGAGTGAGGAGAAGGGGTAGAGATGAAAAATAATTCAGGAGGTTAAAGGCTAAACATGTTTGCTCTTTCAACAGCTTCCTCTTCCGTGATACCAGTAATACGGCTAAGTGTGGTTCTGAGAGGGCCATGGTTCTCGACTCTAGCATCACCATTAAGGAAGGCGTCTCGTCTAACACGAGTGTGGTGTCTGCACAGCCTGGAAAGTTTCTTTAGGAGAGGCTTCAGTCTTCTCTGGTGGACCCCTATGGTGCTAAGAACCTGTCCAAAATGCTTCGGAAGATAACCCATCAGAGTGAGTTCTTTGGGCCATGTGACAGGTCCTACAAATGGTTAATTTTTTTGTTTCGTTAACGTCGAACGTTCAGCAAATGTTCAGAAATCGGCATGGACGATGGAGCTACGCAAGGGGTATATAATACACGTAGAGACGCCATCGCGCGATCGGTTTCGATTTGGACGGTGCCACCACTGTCAGATATTTGATCGCGCGGAATGTTTTCACTTGCACCACAATTTCCGAAATTCGAAGTTTCTCGAGGGCTGAAAAAGTGCGGCTGTATGTCTCGTCACTAACTGCGACATTTTGCAAGAGCATTCAGCGGGTATGAATAATTCTTAATCACGCCCGTGTGATGCAAGTAGAAACTTTCAGAAGTCAGTTTGGACCTCTGAGTCAAAAGCTGCTCAGAAATTTTGTGAAATTGACATTTTGGCCCATTTGCGGTCATCCCATCAGACGCGTCTGCCCGCACACGGTTGCGGGCCATTGATGGTGACCTTTGCTTCAATTCTAGCCAGGTTTTGCACCGGTAGGCCCACTCTCGCAGTTAGTGACGCCTTGCAATAATGCATGGGTGCCTCACCGCCAAGACCTCCTTTGATGCGGTGCCAAGCTTTCTTTCGCATTTAAGCGGGATCACGTCTATAAAGTTAGAGAACTTTACAGACATGACCTATGAAGGTTATTTGAGCGTTTACACGCTGAAGTAACATCGTTATATTGTTATTTTCAAGCATCCCACTCACCGCGGAAATTCGAAGCTCCTCAAGTCATCTTCGAAATCTGTTGGCGCTCCTCCGATTGGGAAAGCGTGACCTCGGATGCGCAACACCAACCCGTCATAATATATATCTAATATGTGTTAGGTTGCAATAAATTAAAAGGTCACTTCGCACACAAGTTGGGCTGCAAGCGAAACCCGTTGAAACCCGAGTTTCATGAGCTTGAAGCGACCGGTCGCGTTGAAACAGCAACGCACGGTGCAGCTCTCGAGTTCCGGGGGACCTACCCGAAATCGAGAGCTCAGAAGAGTTCAATTTCAGATCGACCAATGAGAAACGAGGAGTTTTTCGTGACAGATCCAGTTTTGTCCTGAAAGCGGAAGTTTTTAGCCATGACTCGCGCCACCCCCCCCACATGCCAGATCGCGAAAATGGTCACAGAGTATCGCAGGCTCCGCGTCTGCAGAATTGGATTCAAAAAGCATTCTGAAGCCGCGGAAAGGGAATCTTCCGACGCTTACCTGTCGCCCTTGTCGACAAATTAAGAATATATATATGGAGGAGACGCCGAAGGCCATGGTTGCATCAGCGTATCTGGGAATTGGGCCATCCAAGCCCGATGCCATTAGATAAACATCGACTTGATCCGTCGGTCGTATATATTTATCAATTTAAAATGAACAAATGCAACGTCAGCTCAGATATTTGTTGGTGACAGGTTTCTTGCGTTCCAAATGGTGGTACAGATTGCGATGTCCATCGGTGCATCCATGTCGGATCCCGATGAAATTTGAGATAGAATCATTGCCATTGACCAATCATTTTTCGTGCATTTGACGCTATCAGTCGTTGAAGGTCCCAGCACTCAGCATCCTTGCCATCACTTTCGTGCCTGCTTTGTGTGCAAGTATTTTTGTGCGTCTAGATTGAGGCAGAATATTAACCTTGCGATTGTTTAACCGTGTCTGTGTTATGTAGCTGTCTTGGGGAGTTGTGCCAGGTTGTCTTTGTTTTCGGATCCGTCGAGAAAACAACGGCCAACGCCATAAAGAGCGCCGTACACTTCGTGATTTCGCAGCCTGTAGGTGACTCCTTGAATGTGGACTCTTTTCTCGAACAGTAAACCGGAAATCTGACTCGCGCACGGCACGCGTACTGCCCTGGGCACAGCGGGAAAAGACAGCATTCCTTCGTGGCAGTAGCTCGAAATAGAGCGCTGGAAATGTCTTCCAGAGATCTCAGTTATAACCTGAGTTGCCATACTTTTCAGCTTCGTGTCAGCTTTTTTCAGCTCTTTCCGATATCAGTATGCGCGAAGCTTTGGTTTTATTAATTCTTCTGTGAGTCTATGACCACGGTCGATTCTGTTGCAAGCCTGCTTGTTGAAACTTTTGCGTTTGTGATATTAGCTCAACATAGAGCGCCGGGGAATATCTCCGGAGATCTCAGTTTGAATCTGAGATATCACAGCTTTGCTCTTCTCTTCTCACTTCCTGGCTGCACAGTAGTCTTAGCCAATCAAGGTACTGTAATTTTAGTGTTTTCCCTTGTGAGTGATGCAGCCTTGACTGTGCTCACGAAGCTGCCATCGTAGCTTGTATGTTTTGCGTTCGGCACTGCACGTTTAATGTGACGTTTTGCTGAACGGCCCGAAACGACTGTCCTGAATATGTGAGGGGTTGCCGTGTGATCGGGTGGCCCTCTTTCACCTCAGGTTTAATTCCTGACATCCCCGAAGCTCGGGTACATACATGTTCTCAGCTCTGGGAACGTGTATCCGAGTCTCGCTTTCCGAGCACAGGCTAAAATGCCGGGCTTAAGTATTTGAAGGGGTTGCAGTCTGGCAGAATAATAGGCTGTCAGCGCAAGTTAGATTCCTCACATCCATCTTTCCGGATGTTCAACATGAATATGTGAGTACAGCTAGGGTTATGAATATGAGCTAGACTTGATATGCACGAGCGAGGGGGCTGCAATTGCGGCCCATATATGGGGTGATATATTGGAACATTTTGACATAATGAACGGAGTTTGGAGCTGCCGCCGAAATTATTTACTTACGAGGCGTTAGATCATAGGGTTATGAATATGTGAGCTGAGTTTAATATGCATATGGAAAGGTTGGGTTTCACCATTAAATCGATAACTGCTGATGCACCATGATCTATCATGCATATGCTGGGTTCCTCAATTCAATTGACATATATCTATCATTCCGAACACTCAGCATCAGCCCTCCTCTATGGGAACCGAAATTCTGATGGCCATTTCATATTATGCGAAAGTCGTGCGGGAAACATTTTGGGTTTCACTTTAAACTCGATGTCTCGGGATGCATCAAGCATGTGACGGCTTCCTGAGCTCGTAACACACATATCTATCGTTCCGTATGCTCAGCATCAGATCATCTCGACCGGAACCGAAAATTTGTTGGGTATTTCCCGATTATGCGAGATTGCGGAAGCCATCGTGAGTTTCACTGTAAAATCGATATCTCTCGATGCACCCCGATCCATCACACATATGACGGCTTCCTGAGCTCATACCACATGTATTTATCATTTAGATTGTAGAATATCAGCCCATCTCGACCGGAACCGAAAATCCGTAGGGTATTTCCCCATTACGCGAAACTACGGAAGATATTGTGAGTTTCACTGTAAAATCGATGTCTATCGATGCACCGCGATGCATCATGCATATGATGGCTTCCTATGCTCATAGCACATAAATGTATCATTTGGAATGCTCAGCATCAGCCCATCTCGACCGGAACCGAAAATATGTAGGGTATTTCATATCACGCGAAACTGCGGAAGCCATTGTGAGCTACACTATAAAATCGATATCTCGGGATGCACCGCGATGCATCATGCATATGATGGCTTCCTGAGCTCATAGCACATAAATCTATCATTTGGAATGCTCAGCATCAGCTCATCTCGACCGGAACCGAAAATATGTAGGGTATTTCATATCACGCGGAAGCCATTGTGAGCTACACTATAAATTCGATATCTATGGATGCACCGCGATGCATCATGCATATGATGGCTTCCTATGCTCATAGCACATAAATGTATCATTTGGAATGCTCAGCATCAGCCCATCTCGACCGGAACCGAAAATATGTAGGGTATTTCATATCACGCGAAACTGCGGAAGCCATTGTGAGCTACACTATGAAATCGATATCTCGGGATGCACCGCGATGCATCGTGCATAGGATGGCTTCCTGAGCTCATAACACATATATCTGTCATTTGGAATGCTCAGCATCAGCCCATCTCGACCGGAACCGAAAATATGTAGGGTATTTAATATCACGCGGAAGCCATTGTGTGCTTCACTATAAAATCGATATCTCGGGATGCACCGCGATGCATCATGCATATGATGGCTTCCTGAGCTCATAGCACATAAATGTATCATTTGGAATGCTCAGCATCAGCCCATCTCGACCGGAACCGAAAATATGTAGAGTATTTCATATCACGCGAAACTGCGGAAGCCATTGTGAGCTACACTATAAAATCGATATCTCGGGATGCACCGCGATGCATCGTGCATATGATGGCTTCCTGAGCTCATAACACATAACTTTATCATTTGGAATGCTCAGCATCAGCCCATCTCGACCGGAACCGAAAATATGTAGGGTATTTCATATCACGCGAAACTGCGGAAGCCATTGTGAGCTACACTATAAAATCGATATCTCGGGATGCACCGCGATGCATCATGCATATGATGGCTTCCTGAGCTCATAGCACATAACTTTATCATTTGGAATGCTCAGCATCAGCCCATCTCGACCGGAACCGAAAATATGTAGGGTATTTCATATCACGCGAAACTGCGGAAGCCATTGTGAGCTACACTATAAAATCGATATCTCGGGATGCACCGCGATGCATCGTGCATATGATGGCTTCCTGAGCTCATAACACGTAACTCTATCATTTGGAATGCTCAGCATCAGCCCATCTCGACCGGAACCGAAAATATGTAGGGTATTTCATATCACGCGAACTGCGGAAGCCATTGTGAGCTACACTATAAAATCGATATCTCGGGATGCACCGCGATGCATCATGCATATGATGGCTTCCTGAGCTCATAGCACATAACTTTATCATTTGGAATGCTCAGCATCAGCCCATCTCGACCGGAACCGAAAATGTGTAGGGTATTTCATATCACGCGAAACTGCGGAAGCCATTGTGAGCTTCATTATAAAATCGATATCTCGGGATGCACCGCGATGCATCGTGCATATGATGGCTTCCTGAGCTCATAACACGTAACTCTATCATTTGGAATGCTCAGCATCAGCCTATCTCGACCGGAACCGAAAATATGTAGGGTATTTCATATCACGCGAAACTGCGGAAGCCATTGTGAGCTACACTATAAAATCGATATCTCGGGATGCACCGCGATGCATCATGCATATGATGGCTTCCTGAGCTCATAGCACATAACTTTATCATTTGGAATGCTCAGCATCATCCCATCTCGACCGGAACCGAAAATATGTAGGGTATTTCATATCACGCGAAACTGCGGAAGCCATTGTGAGCTACACTATAAAATCGATATCTCGGGATGCACCGCGATGCATCGTGCATATGATGGCTTCCTGAGCTCATAACACGTAACTCTATCATTTGGAATGCTCAGCATCAGCCCATCTCGACCGGAACCGAAAATATGTAGGGTATTTCATATCACGCGAAACTGCGGAAGCCATTGTGAGCTACACTATAAAATCGATATCTCGGGATGCACCGCGATGCATCATGCATATGATGGCTTCCTATGCTCATAGCACATAACTTTATCATTTGGAATGCTCAGCATCAGCCCATCTCGACCGGAACCGAAAATATGTAGGGTATTTCATATCACGCGAAACTGCGGAAGCCATTGTGAGCTACACTATAAAATCGATATCTCGGGATGCACCGCGATGCATCGTGCATATGATGGCTTCCTGAGCTCATAACACGTAACTTTATCATTTGGAATGCTCAGCATCAGCCCATCTCGACCGGAACCGAAAATATGTAGGGTATTTCATATCACGCGAAACTGCGGAAGCCATTGTGAGCTACACTATAAAATCGATATCTCGGGATGCACCGCGATGCATCATGCATATGATGGCTTCCTGAGCTCATAGCACATAAATGTATCATTTGGAATGCTCAGCATCAGCCCATCTCGACCGGAACCGAAAATATGTAGGGTATTTCATATCACGCGGAAGCCACGTTGTGAGCTTCATTATAAAATCGATATCTCGGGATGCACCGCGATGCATCATGCGTATGATGGCTTCCTGAGCTCATA
>LGRX02016195.1:0-24964 GCA_001247695.2 Cymbomonas tetramitiformis
CTGTGGCGGTTCCTGTGTGTGAGTGCCTTTGTGGCGGTTTCTGTCCGCGAGTGCCTCTGTGGCGGTTTCTGTTCGCGAGAGCCTCTTTGGGGACTCCGGTTGGACTCGGTGCTGCACCTTGGTAGCAGCGATCTACGGCATCTGCCACGACTTCCCACTGCACTTGCGTTTGCTCTCTTGGAGCGCCGCCATCCCTGGCACACCTCCGTCACAGCTATCAACGGCGGCACTCCTAGCCAGCTGTCAGACCGGTGCCTTCGTGGCGGATTTTAACCCTGCGCCTCCGTGCCAGCTTTCGATGCAAGTGCTCTCTCTCTCTCTCTCTCTCTGCACAGCAGTGCAGCCATCAGTACTGCTGACGCGACAGCGGTGGGGCATGCTGAGCGGGCCAGAAGCCGCAGTCTGCACAGCTTGCGCGCTGCCAACCTTCTTCTTCTGATGGCTGAATAGTGTTCAAGTTGATGCTGCGAAACGTTTCCATATTGAAACGATGTGAGGTTGTGCGATACCGTCTCACCTGGCTGCCCTGCTTCGGTTAGCTTGCCTCACGGCTCGCGGGGTGTTATTGGCTTTTTACCAGTGGTGGCCGAGCCACCAGACTGCCTAACAAGACTGTTCGCGTGCTCTGTGTATCCATGCTTGGGATCAAAGAGTTCCTCTCACTTTTTTTTGGCGACATCTTTTCACTTCTGCGGAAGACTCCCCGGAGGCCTCACTATGCTTTTCGCCTGTGTCTATGATCGCCCGCTGAAAGCACCAAAGCCGAAGCCAGGCCGTAACTGCTCTTCCAGCTCCTAGATCCAAGCTCCAACTGCCAAGTTTCCGCTGCCAGCTCCGACCGCAACCCACGAGACACCCGCCACAACTTCCTGCCCATAGTTCACCTAGCCTCTCCACGAGCACCCTTCACTTCAACCCCAGCATGCAAGAGCCGAGGCATCAGCTCACCCTCCTGGATGCAACCGCAGACATCTTGCCCAGCTAACTGCATTGCCTACTGCCTGCTGGGGTCAAGCCCAACGTGCTCCACCCCTCACCTGCTGCCCTTTATGTGTGCTCCGCCCCCCACCTGCTGCCCTTCATGTGTGCTCCACCCCGCACCTGCTACCCTGCATGCCCCCACTCCTGCATCAGAAACGCCTTTATGGTACATGCAGCAGTGATCCACGGGGGGGAGGGGTTGTCCCATGCAGTAGTGCGCAGGTCACGGACTCACCCTGCTCGTGCACTGCTTGTGATCTGCTTTTTGTTTTGGGCACTCCTCCCAAAATCCGTCAGTGTGTGGTATCAAATTACGGTTGTGCTCTGCTGTTGCATCTTGTTTTTCTCAACTGGGGCGATCTTCGCTTAGCTATGATTGGCAAGATCGCCCGTGCCACTTAGCGAGTGTTACTTTCCACGTCTCAATAGGGCGGTAGCTTTGGCTATGATGCCTGGAGGTGGGGGAATTTGCAGATGCTCTGAAACATTCGGGCAAATTCCTTGCCCGCCTGCATGTTTAAGTTTGACCTTGGACCGAAAGTCGTGTACGTGTTGCGTGGCATGATTGATGGGACAACATGCTCCTGTTGGGATGTGCATCCACGTCACTTAAGCTTCGAGGGCGGCATGCAAGAACACGCCTAGTCGTGCCTTGCCTGGGTGTTACTACATTGCATGCCTTCTGGTGAATGTGCTTGGCAGTGATTCGGGCATATGAGCCTTTTGCACGCTTCTCTTTTCTTTTCTGAGTTGGGGGTGTGCATGTGATGATTTTAGTGATATCATTGTTATGAGGGTGAAGGCCAGTCTCGGACTACCCTGCATGTTTTGAACTTCGAATCATTGTTTGCGGTTGGAAACCGAGCTCTTGTTGTGATGTACTCGAGCCGGTGGTCGGGCGCCGCGTGTATCTCAGTGTGCGAAATTATGTTCCGGCCGCGCCTTGCGCTCACTTTGCGCTGTTGCTCCGATGGTTGGGATACCTTTGCCTTGGTGTGCCTTGCTGATGCCGCTCGGTGTGGCCGTGTGTGCAGCTGTCTTTACACGAGTTGTGCGACGGTTCCAGGTGCGGTCCGCATGCTCTCGGCTGATTGCCTCAAATTGTTACGGGCCGCCGAGTGTCCTATGCAGCGCACACCAGTCCATGGCCATGCTTCGAACCGTACAAATGCATGCACATACGCCGTACGTTTTCCAGTGATGCCGCTCACAACTGAAAATGCTATCTTGGAAATGCCACAGGGATTTTTTTTTGCAGGGGAATAATATTGAGATGTTCTTGGGGCGTTGAGGGCAATGGGGGGATTTGCAGGGCGAGCCTGATCCACAGCGCCTGGACACGTCGGAGGTGATGGAGCAGGTGTTCAACCAACCTGATGGTGGCCCTCCAAAGATCAAGGAGAGCCGATGCTTGACAAAATACCGGTGGCGGGATGAGGCCGCTGTCACAAACAATGGCCCCGTCATCATAGGTAGGCCAACATCCAACAGAGCCTGCACTGAGCCAACCTCTGTAGGTGAGCCACATTCCAGCACAACCTCGCGGCCATGCGGGTCACGTCTGAAGACTCAGAAACAAATGCCCAAGCAGGGGCTCTTCTTTGTTGGTTCATGGGAAAGGTGCTCCTTCAAAATTCTAACAAAATCAGGAGAATTGCATTGACAGCATGGTCCTGGTGCTTGTATTTCTTTGATCCAACGTCGTCTCATCGGTTGCATCTGATCGGACAACGTGGTGGGATGGAAATGTTTCACAGCGACACAATACGTTTCGGACTTTGTGACTGCGTTTGATGGTGAAGAATTGCTGTTCAAAGCGCAAGGAAAGCCGAAGTGTGTATACTCATATCGAATGGGCTTTCAACGAGTTTCAGAAACATAGGTTGTGGGAATGGGCATCAATCCACAAAGGTTACACGTTACACAGAAGATGAAGCTCTTTGGCTGTTCTCGCGCATATTTCTGAGTACGGCAGAGTATGATTGAATGAAGATAGCTCGCCTGAGTAGTACAAAGGTTTTAGCGAACTGACCGATTCCATACACAAACAACGGGATTGTCGGAATGCTGTTGTCCTGTGAGTTTTGTACCAAATTGCCCCGCCCCTCAAGTGATGGTGTGCTTTGTGTAATATGGATGTTACTAAATGTAAAAAGTGCACTGTCCTCATGCATACATCTCAGCAAATATCAGGGATCATATAGAAATATGTGAACAGTTGATTGAATGTGTTTCACAGTCTCACATGGATTGCCGAGCACTTTTATTTGACGACCATTCATCATGCACTTCCATCCAAGGAAATGCTATAAGTTGGAGTGAGAAGATTGCATTTGGAGGCTGGCAGTGTTTGGGTACCAGTTAGTCGTGGCTTTAAAGTAGCTCGGACTATGAGGGACCTGAGGAGGCTACTAGGGTGATGCAGTGAAGCAAAACTTGCTATTACACTATTCATATTGGCAAAAATGTATTAAGTAATGGGTTTTGGTGACTGTAACATGGCGACTTTGTTGACTGCATTGCTTTGCTTGTTGAGGAAGGACAATGTATGCGTAGGGAAAGTGGATGCCTTTAATGTTAGGTGGGTCCTTCGGAGAAAGGATTTTAAAGTGAATGGGGAAACGGTTTGGGTAGACGAATCGTATTCTCTAAGGCGATTCAGTTCCAGGAGAGGAGGGTTTCGGTGACCATGAAAGCCACGGGTGGAATGCTGTGCACGAAGAGGGCAGGGCTTAGATGTTTTGAGAGGACACGAGCAGAGCTGGCGGGCCCGGCCTTCTTGTGGAAGGTGAGGGGTGAGGCGGTGGCAATGACACACGGATTGTTTGTGGACGAAGTGAAGATACTGATATGGAGGATTGGTTTGGACCCGAGTGAATACTCGGGGCATAGTTTCCAGATGGAAGGGGACACGGTGGCCTTTAACCTCGGGGTAGATCACGTGTTGATTAAGTTACAAGGAGACGAGGTCTCCGATGCATACCAGAGGCATGAGCAGGTCTCCAAGTCACGGAGGTCGGAGCTGCCGATGAGGCTGGCTAGTCAGGATGAGACAGGTAGAGAGTAAGTGATCTGACAGGAGATCTGCTGTTAGCAAGCCACTTCGGAGGTTGAGTAGTTGAAGCGCCAGCCAATTGAGAGGAAAGAACTTGCAGGTGCCGTAAGGCCCTGCAGTTGGGCCGACTCTTCGGCAACCCCGGTTGCAGAGCACATCCCTAGAAGGATTCAAATCTTGTTGTGAAAAATAGGTGCTTGTGACCACCACCGGTTCTCCAGATGAATAAGGCTGGGTATCGATTTAAAATCGCAATCGATTATTACGAAGTGATTATGAATAATTCGAAACCGCTTCGATGGAAGTAAGGCTGGGTATTGGTTTTAAGTTGTAATCGAATACGAAATAATTATGAAAAGTCCGAAGCCGGTTCGATTGAAGGCCTCGGTTCTCTGAACTGACTCGATTATGGGATTTAAGCCCCTCAATCAGTTCGATTGAGGGCTTTGTACCCCAATTTCGATTCGATTGTGGGCTCTGAGGGAAGAAACCAATTCGATTGCGGGTTTTAAAGACACAACCTTGTTCGATTACCAACGCCCGCCGCAGGCGCAATCTTTCCCCTTGAGTATGGTGAAAGTCGGGATATGTCAATTGAAAAGCACCCAATAATTGATTGTGGAGAGCAGCTTTGAAGATTTTCCGATTGGAATCGACCGAGCGGGCTTTGGGTTGTCAACCCAATTTGATCGTGGGGTTTGATTTATCTCCCAAACTGATTCGATTGTGTGCTTCGAAATCTCAAACTAATTCGATAGTAGGCTTTGCTAAATAGAACAACCGAAATTCGATTATTTTTGCATAATTTGTGAACCGATTCGATACGCATGATTATAATTATTCCGATAATCAAACACTCAACCAAACCGGTAGGGAGATATACCCAAACACTATATCAACAGGACAGAACGTAACACCTGACGTTTCGGTGTGTGCGATAGAATAATTCGCGATACAACGGATACCGCAACGGCTAAGTAGTCTCGGACGACTAAACCCGTAAATTGAACGATTGTACTCCTACTACGTAGTCACCCGATTTGTGACAGATCACAAAACCGAATGGGGGCCTACATTGAGACTCTCGGGAGGGCTATCCAGTAGATTCTGGCACACCACCTCTGTTTCAGAGTGTGGTGTCCAGCAGTACACGGAAAGCAGAAGAAAGTTAGGGGTACCGAAGGGCGCGTACAGTCAGGACACAGCAAGTCCCTTTTCTACCTACTGCACCATTAGAGGGCAATCTCCATCCCGAAACTAGAACAGCTGTTAACAGTCAATCAGAAATCATGCGTGGATCAAAATAACAGATTAAAAAATCCAAAATGAAATCATGCGTAGAGCAAAATGAGCACATTCTCAAAATCCATCACCATATTTTGAAGGCGTCCCTACATTCTGGATAAATCAGAAGACGTCTAGAAGACGTCTTCTGAACGTCTTCTAGCTGTCTTCGTAGACATGATGTCTTCTGGTTTCCAGAAGACGTCTTCGGGGTGGAAACGTCTTCTGGAAACCAGCAGACACTCTTCGGGGAAGACGTACCGAAGATGTGCGGAATGCCTTCCGGATTTCGGAAGACATCTTCCCGGAAGACATGCAAAGGGCAGTCTTCCCGGAAGATACACGGAAGATGTTCTGAATGTCTTCTTGACCAGAATACATTCTGACATGTGTTATCGACACATATGTGACGATTATGCAATTTGGCCACATAGCTACTTCATACCACACGTACTGTTCGGTTGTGAGGACTGAACCAGCCTCACAGGTATGTAAGCAAACACTTACAGGTAATATGGTGCAGAAACCATAGGGTGATATAGGATGACTTTGGGTAATGTCGGATATTTCGGATAGTTCGGTTAACACTTTTACTGTTTGAGGTTACAAGACACCAGAGGTTGGTGCCAAGGTGTAACTAATTAAAAAACTGGCATGAGAGCTTGTTCAGCTCTTTAAGTAGTAACATGTCGACTCGAATTCCCTCAGATCACTTCGGATTCGACAGTCACATTGCTCAGTCACTGCATGTTCACCAGTCCGATGACCTGTCTTGTCATTTAGCCCTTGGGCTCGCTGCAGCTGCCAGTCATACAATGATCTCTGAAGACAACTGCACAGTGGAAGAAGCAGTATCATGTGCCTCTTGTTTTCCCACCACATCCGAACTTGACTGATTGTGAGGCGCATCCTTTGTACGATCCTCGGTTGCTACTTCCCCCAGCGGCGGCCAAAAGAAAAGGCCGCCCACAGAAGCAGGCGTGGAAGAAAGGAATCCTGGAGAGGGTTCTTCCGAAAAAGATATCAAAATGCAGCAAGTGTGGGCAGGAGGGACACCGTCGCAACAATTGCAGTAGGATCTAAAGAACCAGTGCCGAGATTGCTGCTGTAGCACCGCCGTGCTGAGATTGAAGTAGTGCAGTAATTAAAGATGTGAAAGACTTGCTGAGGTTACTTTGCTGAGGAAGAGACACCGAGCTGATATATATGGGAGTGTGGTTGTGTAATTTGAAGTACCCTTCTGATGAGATATGTATACTCGGTGTCCCTTTATTGTATCAAACAATTGCCTCTGATTTCATGCCTGCTTAGGTTGTTATCGTGTCAGTGATATCTTGCGTGCATCGTGCTAGGTAGAATGGTTATTCGTATTACCAGCAAATGCAATATGATGTCGGAATGTAACATTAGTATTACCAGCAAATGTAGTATGATGTCGAGATGTAACAATATTACCCAATCTATATTAAAATGAAATGTCTACACCCAATCTGGATTCAAACGGAGTGCCTACACTAAGGCATTGTATCGGTTGTGCCGATATTCTGATATATCGATATATCAGTAAATATTGGCATATAAGTCTCAATCGATATCCATTTTGCGCACAATTAATCGATATATCGGTATCGCTTCGCTTCGGAATTCAAAGTGTTATGTGGTGTATATGAGAAAACGTATATAATTTTGAGATATCGATATGTATCGATATCGCCGATAATCGATTAGAATTATCAAATATCGAAATCGATCGATGAGCAATTCTGCAACCGATACAATACCTTGGCCTACACCCAATCTAGGTTAAAATCAAGTGCCTACACCCAATCTAGATTAAAACGAAGTGCCTACACCCAATCTGGATTTAAATGAAATGCCTACACCCAATCTGGATTATAATGAAATGTCTACACCCAATCTAAACTTATCCATATGTGTGTGTGTGGAAGATGTATACACGTGTGTTGGCGCGAAAACGATCGCTGAGCATGGTTGGGTAACTGTAGTGGTGCACTCGGTGGTGCGCCGTGATCGTGGTCGTGGTCGTGGTCGTGGTCGTGGTCGTGGTCGTGGTCGTGGTCGTGGTCGTGGCCGTGGTCGTGGTCGTGGTCGTGGCCGTGGTCGTGGTCGTGGTCGTGGTCGTGGTCGTGGTCGTAGTGGTGGTCGTGGTCGTAGTGGTGGTCGAGGTCGTCGGTGGTCGGTGGTCGAGGTCGTCGTGGTGGTCGGTGGTCGGTGGTCGGGGTCGGGGTGGTCGGTGGTCGGTGGTCGGTGGTCGGTGGTCGGTGGTCGGTGGTCGGTGGTCGGTGGTGGTCGGTGGTCGTGGTCGTGGTCTATGGTCGGTGGTCGGTGGTCGGCGGTCGGTGGTCGGTGGTCGGTGGTCGTGGTCGTGGTCGTGGTCGGGTTCGTGGTCGTGGTCGTGGTCGTACGTGGTCGTCGGTGGTCGGGTCGGTGGTCGTACGTGGTCGTCGGTGGTTGGTGGTCGGTGGTCGGTGGTCGGTGGTTGGTGGTCGGTGGTGGTCGGCGGTCGGTGGTCGGTGGTCGGTCGTGGACACACTCGTGGTCGTGGTCGGGGTCGGGGTCGGGGTCGGGGTTGGGGTCGTGTACCACGGTATACCCACGCTCTCACGGTATATCGAATCTTGAGCAGCGAAGATACTGTGTCGCGGGAACGAATCTTAAGCAAACTCGCAATGAAGACATGCATTGTCTCGTGGCAGCGATGACACTGTACGGCGGTATTGCGAATATTGAACAGTGATGATACTGTGTCGCAGGAGCGAATCTTGACCAGACTCGTAGTGAAGGCACTGTGTCGCGGTAGCGATCTGATTGGGTGCTGCAACGCGCCGACGCATCTCATGAGTCCCGCGACGTGATGAGAGTTTGGCGAGCACTGGACTGAGTGATGAAGCGCGAGAAGGTGAACGTTGCAGGGAGCCGGGAAAGGGGGAGTTGCCGGCCGAAGGCCCCTAGCCCAGGGAAAAGAGGGGAGGGGAGAAAATTGGGCCGCCCGCGAGGAGCCGGGAAAAGGAGGAAGGGAATTTTGTGGCCGAAGGCCCGCTGAGCCGAATGGGGGAGGAGAGAAAAATTGCGGGCCGAAGGCTGCGAGGAGCCTGGAAAGGTGGGGAGGGGGAATTGCGGGCCGAATAAGGCCCGCGAGGAGCCTGGGAAAAAAAGGGGGAGGGGAGAAAATTGCGGGCCGCCACAGAGCGGAAGAAGCCAAAAACATTTTGAAAGAGCTGCAAAAGATGACATTCGTGGTCCGGGTGTTGGGACTATCAGACTTGCTGAGGCATGTCAAAATTGTGTCACTATTTCAGCAGACTGTCAACACACCGCCGTGGGAAGTACAAGAGAATGAGATATCAATCCGAGCTCACCACAAATATGTACCTGGGTATCAATCTCACCGTCGCCTAAATCCAGCGAGAAAGAATTCTAAGATGATGCATTTATCTAATTTGCCTTTTGCTATATGATATCACCACATATTCCTGCTGGCTGTTCAGTCTTTGCAATTCGTTTTGGAAAGACGAATCATATGAAAACAATATGTTTGCGAACCCTTCCCTCACCCGATGCGCATGCTCGCTTGTAAGCGAGTACGCGGTTGAGGTAAGACGCATATAGCGGAAAGGTGGACGCGCGGTTGACACCCGCGTTTCCTCTAGAGGCGGGTGACAGTGCACTGTCAGACGCTCAGAATGTGTTTCTTATGATTATATGATGTGCGTGATATGTTCATGTATGAGTCCCTGCTGCTCGGACGCCTTCGGGAACGTTTTAAGGGGCTAGATAAGAATGGGACGTCCTAATCGTGAAAACATGACCCATTAAAATTGTTAACACTTGTAACTCGAGGAAAACCCGGATAATTATCTAACTCAAAAGCGGTTTGTTCGTGAATATTAAGATATGCGCGCCATCCGCGCATGAGGTCAAAATTGCGTTGCAATCCGGCTTGGAAAGACCTTTCCAACGATACCCTACTTTCATGCGCGGAAGGTGCGCAGTCTGGTACAGTAAAGACCCACCTATAAGAAAACAGGGCTGTCGGGGTAGCGGCTGGCTTCTAGGGGCTCCGTTTCACAGGTAGCGACGTTTAATTTCTAGATTTGGCACAGATTCTGCCTAATCGGATGGCTCCAAAACACCGATTTTTTCTTAATCGTGGTGCAGATTTCGTATGTGAATCATCCAGCGTCCGATTTTCTTAAACAAGCCTTCTACGGTTTCACGATTCAGCAAAAAGTAGCGGTCGCTTTCTCAAGATGTTCAGGTATTTTCACCCCGAGACAAAGCTTTCAAACGGACGAACCATGGACCCGACAGTCAAAAGTCAATTACGGCGTCTAAAACAAGCTGCTAGTGACGACATAATCACTGCGACAGATTTTAAGAATGCGAAGACGAAACTGCTTGGGAAGCAATCTGGTATATATGTATACAATTTCAGTGAGTCAGTTTGCGATGAGCTGAAGGAGTTAAGACATTTTTTGGAGGAAGAGATCCTCGACGCAACCGAGTATTCCGCACAAAAGCGCGCACTTCTGTCTTCACCTATATCTGGGCCAGTAGGGGAAAGTGTTTCATATGAAAAACATGAGAGCATGGACTGTTCGCCAGATTTCTTGGAGTTTGAGGGAGCAGATTCGTGGTGGCTGAGTTGGGGGTTACGAAAGCCGGGATCCCTGAGCCTGCTCGTGTCTGTGGAACGTGATATTTCAAATCTGAAATGAACTAATAATGCATCGTGAATTCGTGATTGCCAGTTAATTTTCCCATGTGCACATTATAACGTTTGATGCTATTGAAAATCGTTTATTACAAATGCCAAAAGGGGAGGGTGCTTACTAAGCCCCCCGCTTGTTAAGCGTTCGTTTATTCTTCGTTTATTACGGAAAATTAAACGAAATCCGATCCCTGGGTATTTTTGTAAATTTCACATGAATGCACTATGCCGACTTTCTTAAAATTAACAGAAATACACACTTGCCTGTAGAAATCTAGCGTGTATTTTCTTAAATCGTGCGATAATTTTGCTCAAATCCTAGCGGCTAGGGACTTTCTAAGTTCTGACACTTTCTTAAAATTTTCTGAAAAATCCAGCGGCTGGTTTCTTATAGGTGGGTTTTCTTGTAGGTGGGTCTTTACTGTATGATTATAGAGTGTTGAATTTCAAAACCTTTTGGCCCGAAAAACGTTTGGGGGTTTTGACCCAAAGCCCAAAGCCCCCCTTCCCACCGCCTTCGCGGGAGCCAAAGGCCCAAAGCCCCCCAACGTTTTCCAACTTTTTTGTTTTTGGAAATTCAACACCCTATTATATAAAGGTCACGTTTTGGGTCGGGTTTTGATCCTGTTCCCAGTGTTAATCACTTCCTAAGTCGGATCAGAACGGGAGATTAAAATCTAGCCCCTTAAAATGTTCCCGAAGGCGCCTGAGTGGGCGTAAATCGAGATGGCTGGCTCTAGCACGTTGCGGAAACGTGGGCGCGGTTCACCCCCGCGTTTCCGGTAGAGGCGTGGCATGACAGTGCGCTGTCAGACGCCCAGCATGTTTTTCTTATGATGATAATATATGCGTGATGTGTTTGTGATGTGCAGTATTCCTGGCGTGGTTGAGGTCGTGGGCCTCGAATCACGCCCATTACCCCCATCACAATAACCGTCCGGCACCCCAATTTCTCGACGGATCTTACTCGCGCAAAAATATGTTGGTCCTAACACTAAGTAGAATGTATACAAGCTTGTATTCAAACTTGTGTCGTGTTTTGTATGCGGTAGTACGTATACTGAACACATCACCCCTGAAGGGAGGGTGACATGACATAACCTAGTGATTTTTGTCTGAAACCTAGTGGGACTGGTGCACTATATAGTGGAACGCGATTTTTCATATAGTGGTGTACCTAACACCCGAAGATGTCATCGGGTTGTCGGGATCTTGTAAATGTGTACTGTATGTCAATCATTTTTTGAACCGCCAGCAAAATCACAGTTCCATTATATAGTGTACCATTTCCATTATATCGATATGGCGCGGTACTCGTCGTACGGGTATTATCGAGGAATGATTCGATATTGTCGAGCGGCATCATCATTCCTTAAACCCTCATCTCAATGTTTTGTTACTCAAGGTGGCTGATACCCAGGCTACTTCAACCGATATTTAGAGGGTCAAGATGACCTCGGATCAAAATTTTAACAAGACACTGCAGAAAGAGCAGCTCGAGAACTTGACAACGCGGGACCCCAAAATTTTAAAGGACCTTCGAGGAAGTCCCCCGCACCTCTTTAAGCGAATCAGCCAATTTAACAAAGGGTAATAAACAATAATGTAGTAGTTGCAATATATAGTGAAATTGGCACACTATATATTGTACCAGTTGCACTATATAGTGAAATTGGTACACTATATAGTGTACCGGGAGTCCACTATATAGTGGGACTGGTCCACTATATAGTGGTACGCCACTATGTAATGTACAAAAACCACTAGGTTTGTACCAATACCCACCCCTGAACAGTAACTTACGGGCCGCTATCCAGTACCCAAGCAGGGAGGTGAGAGCCATCGCCTGCGGCCAGCCCTGTTTTCCCTGAGTGATGGAAAAACGAAAGTTTCCCTAATAATTCCCGATGCACATATTTCCGTTTGGCCAATTTTGCCATACTGAAAGCACCCTGGGACACCATGGGCACATGCGTAAATATATGTTACGATATGAGCAAGCCGCCGGTATAATTATACCGGCCGATATTGGTACAGACCGGCCTGTACCGATTGCATATATATACAACGGAGCATCGGATTTGCTACCCGCAGTAGGACCGGTCCTTATTGCCATAAACTGCCTTCTTTCCATTCGGTGTCAGCGCAACGAGTCCATTGCCTCTCTCTGGAACGTATACTTGTGCCATATGCTGGGCAGCAATTGCGTATAGAAATGCGACTTATCAAGATTCAGAATAGGAATCTGTGCGCCGCAAAACCTGATTCTAGGCTTCAATGCACTCTCATATTAATTTTGATATCGTGCGCGCACTTGATATCCAGAGTCTTTGCTATGCTTGATAGCATATGAAATCACACACGAACACATCCCTCATATACACACAAACTTTAAGGTTGCGGTCAAAGCACAGCCATATGTTCTATTTGCAACGTCAAAAAGATACCATCGTAATCACAGTACTGCACCTCTGTGCATATCTCCTCGGTGCCATCAGTAATGCCATGCAATCATTGTTCAGAGTTACTCTATTCCCACCGATCTAAAAAAAGATTGTGGACAGTAGCAGACAGTGAGCATACCAATGCCGTGCTACTGCTGCATGACTCAACCATCATCTCATGGCATGCCTGGCCTGGCATCATCTTTCAGATGTCATGTCATTAAATCGGCAATACTAAAAGATCGGGTTCGATTCTCCTTAAGGCTGTAGCGATGTGCCTCTGACTGAAAGAAAGGCCGCTTTTCCCGCTTAGGCTCCCTTAATTTCTTCATCTCCTTTTCAAGCCGTACCTGCATTCCGCAATCAATCAGTACCGGAGACAACAACAGCTTCCCCTATGTTCTCGCGTGCAAACAAGGTATATCCGCTACAGTAATTATGTGGCCGCTTCAACATAAATGAAATACGCATGGGGGCAACAGCCTTTTCCGACCAGCGTCGCGATTCACCTGGAAGTTCTCGGATCGGTTGCTGAGCCTGAGAACGAATCGCAGATCCCCTGGTGAGCAGTTGCTGTCCTCGTGGCCCTCTCCCGGATACTCAACGAAGTCCCCATCACTGCTCAGCTTCTTAATATGCAGCTGTATCGCCAAGCATCCCCACAGCATGCTGCTCAGCGCACGTGGAGTTTGCGGACTTACAAATAGGGAGATGCCACGGTCAGGTGAACAAGTGGTTAACCACGTCCCAGCAAATGCGCTCTCCACAACCTGAATTGAGGTAGCCTAATTTGGGATTCATGTTGGCCCTCGATTTCTCTGCGCAAGAGTTTGCATGCATTTCTCTTTTGCTCGAATCCTCATTTGCCAAAGGCAGGCACTGCAATACATTTCATTAAAATGATTTTGTAAAGTGTTTAAAATGCATTTTGTGCTTTTTACATGCTTTCTAAATTCATGCTTTTGATGATATGTCCATACTGTCTGTGCACGTCACCAAAAGGAAAGAGTCCTCTGGGTCGGGAGCGGTGGGAAGAGCAAAAGGAACAGAGCTGAACAGGCGTGTCGCTTCGTGGCTACTTGTACATCCTGTTTGTGTCACGGAGCTACATGTGTCATTCGGCTCTACTGCAGCAGGAGTCACGGATTCTGAAAGTCTGAAACCACAAAAATTCTGTTGCACTCCAATTTGAACATTTCTCTTTTGCTCGAATCCTCATTTGCCATGAAACCAAAGATGAAACTGTGAGGCACACACAAGAAATCTGATCTCTGTCACTGTGACCATGTTAACCAAGCGAAGTAGTAGTCCATGTCTGTGTCCCTCAGCGCTGTCGGGTCGATGTAGTGTTGCACTGCCGAAGAGAACTGTGACCAGCCCCCCAGGAAGCAAACTTTCTCCATTGTCACACCAACAGCTCTAGCACACGTTGTTGCGCCCTTCCGGGTGCTGTGTGCTGAGAAATGACCTCCTTCAGGAGGTCGGCAGTCCAGCTCGCTGAGAGCTAGACTGATCCAGTCGTTTGCCACGGAAGCCTTGAAGTTCTTCGGGTCCTCGGGTAGCAGCCAGTAGCTGTCAGGTTGAGTCTTCGCAGAAATGCTCCAAGCTGTGTCACGGTAGAACTCCCAGTGCTCGATCAGCTCCTTCAACAGAGCCACCCCCTTCCAGGGGATTGTAAGGCGTCGCTTCACTCGATGGTGTCGCCGACCCTTCTCCTTCAGCAGCACCACTGAGAACTCATCGTCGCCACATTGAACGTGCTGCCGTGACAACGAGGTCCCCGTGTCCGGTCTGCCGAAGGTCACGAAGGCCACCACCACGTAGGTCAAGGCTCGCAGTAGCTGCAGCTCCTCAGGCGATCTCGGATTTAACTTCAGCGCTGCTTCGTGCACCCTTCGTACGTGTGCTGCTGGCAGCCACGTCCGCTGGGTCTCGATCTTCTCCTCCTGCACGTCCAGCTCCGCCTGGATGGTAGCCATCCCCTTCACAGCTCGGGTCACAGAGCGTCCCTTCGCCGGTCCAGGGTGACCAAGGTCCTCGTGGTAGTTGTTGATGGCGGACAGGTACGGCTGTAATGATGCCGACTGGATGTTCCCGTCCTCCAACAGAGAGGCGATGTACAGTAACACAGTCGCCTCCGACGCTGGCAGCCACGGCCGTTGGTGCAGCTCACAAAATAAAATGAATCGCTGCGCCTTCGGTCCGTAGTTGCCCTTCGTCGTGTCCAGCAGTGCCTTTTGCTGCATCGACACCGCCAGTTCGGTGAGCCGGGAAGGTCCCAACTCACTCCTCCACCGCTCACAAAGTGAGCGCGTGAGAAAATTTTGTACAGCACCACCGCGCTTGTACTCTTCGTAGTCGCCTCCGCTGCTCCGCTCGGTGTTCTCGCCGTCCGCGTCTGTAGTCTCGTCCGAGCTGTGGATGATTTTGAAGTTCTCTTTGGACAAGTCTAGCGTCTCCTCGTCGCCGTCGTCGTACAGCACGTGCGCCTTTCCGTCCTCGTTGAACTCCTTCACCACGCCCGGGTAGAAGCAGTCATCGTCCTCCCAAAACACCTCGATTTTTGTACCCACGGTCACCTTGCTTGCTGTCGTACTCGTAGCTGAGCTTCTTCGTACTTCAGCAGCGTAGTAACTCACGGGCGCGCCTCGATGAAGAACATCACAGCGTCCCATTTTGAGGGCCCGAGCAGCTCGGACCCTCCCAGCCTGCTCGGAGTGAACAGGTCCCTGCGCCGTGGCATGATCACCACCTCGGTGGCCAGGGCTTCCAGCTCCCTGAACCAGGACTGTCCCGGCCAGTACGGAGCCACCACCGTAGCAGCGGCCCCCTCCTCCCGCAGCTTGTGCGCCACCTCGTCCAGCAGCGCCCACGGGGGGTTCACCCAATTGTTCTCCCCCCGCCAGTCGTACGTCAGAGAGTCCACACCTTCGCACTTCGGGTCTTTCCACGCAGCGTAGTACCGAGGAAGCTGCGCGGAGATCTCGGAAGCGAACCGGTCGACTGTGTAGGGCCCCCACTGCTTGTTGGCCCACACGAACCAGTCTCGATTCAGCCTCCAGTCGTCCAAATCCTCGCAACGCGAAAGGTTGTCGGCCCACACGTTGGCCTCGCTGCGGATGTACCGAGCCTGCAACTCGATGTCGTGCAGATCCAGTAGCAGCCAGAGTCTCCTCATTCTCCTCATCAGGTCCGGGTTTCTGGAGGTGAAGTGTGACAGCATCGCCACCACCGCCTGGTTGTCGCAGTAGAGTCGTACGACCTTGCCCTCCAGCTCCTTCAAGAACGCCTGTACGGTCTTGTACACGGCCTCCAGCTCTAGGTGCGTAATGTGCCAGCAGCGCATCTCGTCTGGCCAGAAACCTCGCGCGGGGAACTTCAGGTTCAGCACTCCTCCCCACGCCGTCATCGAAGAGTCCGTGTGCACCTTCGCTCTCGTCGGGGATCTCCAGATCTTGCGTCCGTTCCACCTGCTCATCACAGGCAGCCTGGACCACCATTCTAAGTCCCCCCGAGCTGAACGTGAGATTTTTACCTTCGCTCCCCAGCTGCGTTTCTCCGCCAGCACGAAGTAGAGCTCCCGTAGGTAGAGCCGCGCCGCTGGTACTGCCAAGTACACGGATTGGCAGAGTCCCGTGAAGGACGCCAGTCTCCTGGCAGGAATCCACCTCCGATTTCTCGCTGCATCGCACAGGATCTCCTTCGCCTTGGCGTGGATTTTGTGCACCCGTCGTTCTGTCACACGGAATTGTCCCAGCTTCAGGTCCACCTCCAGCCCGAGGTGCTCCACCACCTGCGTTGGCTCCCAGTGGCCCTTCTTCTCGTTCCGCCGTAGGCCAAGTCGATGAAGCACCAGTTGAACTTTTTCTCGACGCAGAAAGCCTTCTCGCTGAGAGTCGACCAGCACCAGAAAATCGTCCATGTACGGTAGCACTCGCATTCCGCTGTGACGGTTCGCGTCCCCGCCAGCACCACCGGTCCTGCGACGGACTGACCATCGCTGTCGTACTGCGGAACCGTCCCGCAGTCTCTTGATTTCTCTGCGATCCTCCGCTGCCTGTGGAGAACGCAAAGCCTCCACCATCACGCGTACGAACTTGCAGAAAACTCTCGGAGAGTCGCTCCATCCGAACGGCATCGCTGAACATTGAAGCAGGTCCCCTTGCAGGTCGAACTGCATGAACTTCTGGAAGTCCGGGTGGATTCCCAGCGCGTGAAAACCGTCCTGGAGGTCGAAGCTGAAGCACCAGTCGCCCGGTTTCGCCAGTCTCCTTAGTTTCTTCAGCGTCTCCATCTTCACACGATTTTTTACACACCACTGGTTCAGCCATCGGAAGTCCACCACCAGTCTCCACTTGTTCGTACCCGGTTTCGGCACCAAAAAAGCGCGCGAAACGTGAGATCTTCTCGTCGCTCTCGTCCAGGCCCCGTTCTCCAGCAGCCTCTCCTTCTCCGCGTCCAGCCACACCTGCTGCTGCCGCGTCGCATCCCTCAGTGACACCCCGTGGTCGAACGGAGGCGGAGGCCCGCGCTTCCACCTCAACTTCACCCCGTGAGTAATCCATTGCATCACCTCGGAACTGGCGCCCGCCGCGCGCCATGCTCCCCTCCGCTGTCTCACCTGCTGTTGCAAGGTGAGTTTCCCCCGTCCAGCGCCCGGAGAGGGCTGTTGCGCTGGAGGGGGTGGCGGCACGCACATCACGCATCGGCCGCGGGCTTTCCGCCCCGGCCTTTGTTGCCGCCTTTGTCGGTAGGCTGCCTCGTACCGTCCTTCTCCTTGTTCTTACGCTCCTTCCAGCGATCACCGCGGTCCCGTGGATCTTTTGGAACCCGCGTTTCCGCGCTCGCCGCGTTCTTGGACGCAATGTTCAGCACTGCTCTGCCGCGGTTCTTGTCGAAGTCGTTCAGCCATTGCTGCAACACCTCGTCCGCCACCACGCCGTCCGCTGCCTGGTAGACCCTGTCCTCCACGAACTGCAGCTTCGCGCGTAGAGCTTCTTGTCCTCCCCGCTGTGAAGAACCCGGCTCCTGCTCCAGCTGCCCGCGCAGTTCCAGCATCGTCCACCGGTTGCACAGTAAAGCGTACACACCGTGGACAGAGTTGGTAACCTCGTGGAAGTGTTTCAGTAAGTCTCTCATTGACAATCCTGCGTCTTCATGTTCGTCCAACGTCTGGTTGCACGCATTCACCACGTCGTGCAAGTAGGACAGCGCTGGAGCCAGCACCATGCACTCGTACTTCATGGAAGAGTTGGACTTCTTGGAGAGCGCGTCGTACGTCTTGTTGCCGTGTAAATCGTACAACTGCGGCATCCTCGTTGCCAGTGTCGCCGGACGCGTTGGGAACGGGTTGACGGAGGCTGCTGGCACGTAGTCCAGCTTCTTCCTTCTCTCCAGGAGTTTCTCGGCGGACGTGGCAGCGGATTCCGAGTCAGAAGTCCCAGACTTCGCTGTCACCTTCGCCTCCAGCTCAACGTTGATTTGTGCTAGACGTTGATGATCGGCACGCAGCAGTCGATGATCTTCTGCCTGCTGCCTCTGCATCTCAAGCAGCTCACTTTGCTGCTTTTGCATCGTCAGAATTTGTTGTAGCAGCACGTCCTGAGTGGACGGTGCTGCCGGGGAAGGGGAAGCCTGCCCGATGTCTGGCTTCGCCGGGAGGGGAGGGAAATCCTCTGTGGCCTTGCCCTTCGAAGAACCAGCCATTCTCTCTCCCTCAGAGGAGTAACAGTGAAGTCAAACGTACTGCCGTAGCCGCTGTGAAGCCGTCGTTTGAAGTCGTAACGCCGTCCCCGCGACTTCACTGTCAGATCTCCTGTCGTCGTTCGATCGCCGTCGTACAACCAAGTGGTCTAGTCACTACCTACTCTACTGTTTTACCGGTGAAACAGGTGAAGAAATTTACAAAATCGGATTTGCAGTGTGCCTCACAGAGTACCGTAGGTACCCGTGAAGTTCCTGTTTGCAAGAGCAAAAGGAACAGAGCTGAACAGGCGTGTCGCTTCGTGGCTACTTGTACATCCTGTTTGTGTCACGGAGCTACATGTGTCATTCGGCTCTACTGCAGCAGGAGTCACGGATTCTGAAAGTCTGAAACCACAAAAATTCTGTTGCACTCCAATTTGAACATATCAATGGATAAACGATCATGAATGGCCCAGATTCGCCATGCGGAAGAGAAAACCTGGAAGTGCTTCTCAACGGTCTCGATGCCGCGCTCTCGCGACCGCCGGGTCTGTGCAAAAGAAACAACCTGCCTTTCCCGCGCCGCGCTTCACATCCTCCGCATTTATACACAAGGAGCTTACACTTCCTCCATCTCTGGCATGAAGTGACATGCACCTCACGCTGAAATACCAGAGTGAAGACGAAGTATCCAGGTTAAGAGGTGCCATCCCGGAGCCACAAGCGAATCTGGCAGTCGGCTGTCAGGGATGATTGGGGCAGTGGTTCGGGGAATACCCGTGAGCCCCCTCGCTGCAGGATAGCAGGTGGCAGCCACACATCCACCTCCACGGTGCGGCTCTTGGGGCGGATGATTGGGGCAGTGGTGGCGCGATGGCGCATGCTGGAAGGGCGCGCTGCCGGCCGCACACGCTGCTTAAGCTGCTGAAGTTGCCTCTTCTGCGCAAACACATAACTTCAGCCACCTTGTGACAGAGCACACAGCCGCGTGTAAGCGTCCAAACGTGCATTCAATCGTGTGCTGCAAGGGAACAAAGATGCGGTCAATCATGTGCTGCAAGGGAACCCACCCGGTCGTATGCTCGGCGGCGAGTGTCATCGCTCAGAATCTGGTAGGCCTCTTGCACCTCCATCCAACGGTCCTGAAGACCTCCAGTCATCCCTTTCAGTTACCAATCATGTGCATTGCAATGGCAGTGACAGAGAGGGTCGAGACGGATCTGATACAACCTCCTGTAAAAAATCATGTTTGCCCACGTGCATGTCGAGCAATCCAACAGCAAACGACGGTCTTCGCTCACACGCATAGTCTTCGCTCGCTCACTCCAACCTTGCAAGGACAGTCTTTGTCTGAAGCATGTCCCTCGATCCACTCGTTTCTGACTTTTGAAGATGGATCAGAGCATACACAATAAACGTGTCCAACTCGCAATCCAACTTGCAGCAAAAATCCAACGGAAGTCACTCCTTGTCCTCGTTCTCTAGAGGCTTTGATCCAACGGAAGTCGCTACTTGTCCTCGTTCTCCAGAGGCTTTGATCCAACGGAAGTCGCTCCTTGTCCTCGTTCTCTAGAGGCTTTGATCCAACGGAGCCGCTCCTTGTCCTCGTTCTCTAGAGGCTTTGATCAACGGAAGTCGCTCCTTGTCCTCGTTCTCTAGAGGCTTTGATCCAACGGAAGTCGCTCCTTGTCCTCGTTCTCTAGAGGCTTTGTGAAATATCATTTAAACCAACTCAACTTTGGAGCACGGCGTGCGCTTCAGCAGGATCGGCGCGCTCCGTTGCTTAAAACCCGGGTGGCTGTTTTATGTGTGGTCGACTCGATGACTGAATGTGATCCAACCATGAAAAGGTTTCATTGAATTCCCTGCTCTGTCCGTCAGAGATCCGTTCAAGGTCTCTGGAGGGAGGTGAAATCTCCTCCCTCCACGAGCAGGTGCACTGTAGTCGTACAAAAATGCAGTCCCCGGCATCACAGCATCATTGACTGGAGCGGGTCGTGTGGGAAGTGGCAAGGTAGGGCTGCAACAGGTACCTGAATGGACACTGCGCCAGGGCGATCAGCGTCTTCCCTGCCACTAACTAGATCACAAGCGGTGACACAACCCGCGTCTTCCCAATCCTCTCCGCCTCCCCGTTGGTGCTGCAGCTGCTTATCGGGGTGAAGCTGCAGCGCAAGCTGCCTGCCCTCCCCGGCCCTCGGACCCCGCGCCGTTAGATGCAGCCGCGCATCTTTCAAGCCCTCGATCCGCCTCTGGGTGCTTGTCGCGTGAGCAGATGTTTCAATTCAGCGAATCTCTCTTCTTCGGGGTATTCAACAAATTCCTCGATCGATTCTGAGGCAGTTTCCGGAGCCCCGGCTCCAGCGCTGCGGCTCCGAGAGTCGCAGTACCACAAGTGTCGGTCGGCTAACGCGACTGTAGCCGCAGGGAACGCGTGACACGTGGGCGCACACAGCGGGGCGGAGGCTTTCGCGCCGAAGGCAGCGAACCTGTAAATCTTGCGGATGGCTTCGCTCGACGCCATCTCATCCACGCCCAGGATGGCGTAGTAGTCCCTCCCAGTGTTCGGGGTACGCTCAGCGGGCTCGTCTGCCCGCGCCGTGGCAACTTTTGTCAGCGCATCTCACCCAGGGCGGGGGCCTCCGTTTCTGGGAGTACGCCAGCGGATGGAATCGTGAAGGCCGGCGTGTGGGATGCGCGGTGACAAGCAAGCCCCCAGTCACCACATAGACTGAACTCCACGACCGACCTTTGAATAAGGCGCTGGGCTCTGCAGGTGCCGACAGGGGGGACTGAGAGTCTGGCGCAGACTGCAAGGGGGAGAGCCCCCTTCGTTGCAAGCCCTGGAAAAGTCGCTGCCGCAACGTGGTGCGGGGGAGGCAACAGGGGAGGGCGCGAAGCGCAAGGGGCGTGCCTCGGGAAGGCGGGTCGTTGAAACCCGCGCTAAAGCTTGCCGAGGCGCGCTCGTGCTCGGGGTCCCAGCCAGAGGTCGAGGGCCGGCTGGTCTCGGCATCCGCGGGCTTGGGAGGGCGCTCTTGGGTATCCCCATCCAGGCCCGTTGACGGGGTGGCATCCCAGTATCTGCACCCATATCGCTCCGCACGCCAGCGCCGCGAATCACGCGGCAGGGAAAGCAGCGGTCTCATCAGATCCGTGCAGATGCCATTATGCAGAATCAATGGACAAGGTGGCGTCTCACAGCAACGCACATCCATAAACCGCTGATGTTTCCCACATTGCACCGTGATCGCTTGGCTCGTCACGGTGCTGGGACCGAGATGCTTTACACTTGGCAAAAGTCAGAAACGCTGACGGTGTGCAGCGGGGACACGCTGAAGGTGCAGCGGGGACACGCTGAAGGTTCATGATGTGAAACGGGATGACGCGGGATGTCGCATGCGCAGGTGAGAGGTACGTGGCAGGGTACCTGGTGGGCCGGAAACTGGTGAAGGGTCTTGACCAACTCTCGGGGGAATCGGAAACGAGGTCGGGTGGCGGGGGCGGAGTCGGGTACTGTTACACGATGCCACACACCCCCCTTCCTTGAGATGGTCTCGGCGTCGCGACCGTTGACCAGCAGGTGAAAAGAGTTACGTTGGGACGTGAGCGGAGGTGCCAGAAAGCGAGCCCGCGCAGCGCAGTCACAGTTTCTGCCCCCTACATTTTACGACATCGGAACAGGCATCGAGCTGGCGGTGGCTTCATCAAAGATGCAGATACCAAATCGGGCTGCAGCTAACGCGTGGCGAGTAGCTGAGTGTGGACTGTGGACCGAATGCAGCAGAATTTAAGGCAAAGCAGCAGGGGGTGGCGGGGTGCACGTAAGAAGGCCACGGGTTCGAAGGGGCGGTCTTTGGAGGCTTGGGCTCTGTGTACACTATCGGCCTAACCCGGTATCCCCCTTGAACTTCGGTCTCGTTCTCCTGCGGGCGCCCCTCGCACATAAGCAGCCACAAAGCCATCCAGAGCTTTTCCAGGCAGCAGCAGGCACCGCCCCGATGACAGCGATGCGTGGGCCCGACTGCTACGGTCATACCGAGGCCGGCTTTTACCAACTGCCAGCGGTGGATGGCGCACTCTGCAGCTGTGGCTGGCGCCGCGGCACAACCCGCACGCTGTGGGGTGCTGCCCTCGGTGCCGCTCGAGCTCCCTTAATGTGATGGGAGGCGGCACGGCCCAACCAGAAGGGTTCGCAGGGGGCGTCCAGCGCACCTGCGAGGATTCCCGGCTGGACGGCTCCTCGGGGGGCCTGCACACCGCACACGTGGCAGCTCCGTTAGGCAGGTGCTTGGCAGCTTCTGAGACTTTCCCATTTCAGCAGCCAACCAAATGGGAGCCACTCGGGTTCAACCATTGCGAGATCCACAGCTGGGGGAGGGGGGTGGAGGGCGAAGCTAGGTCTTGAGGGTAGTTGAGGTCCTGGAGCGGCTACCTCGGGCTCGGGTCCCAGGCGGAGCGCGGGGCATCCGCATCCGAGCCAGCCGCCTTTGGCGTCGGGGTCGATGCGCTCCGCCGTACTTGCGGCAGGGCACCAGCTGGAGGCGCCGGGGAAGAAGGGGGCTCCGGCGGCGCCGGCTGCATTCATCGCCCCGCTCCCCAGTTGTATCAATCCGCCATGCCTGGATCGTATGTCGCTTGGAGTGCAGCATGCCACACCATCGCGTGCTGTGTCGTCTCTACGGGTGAGCGATGCTCAGGCAGGCACGGCAGCCAGGCTCGGTCTGGAGATCCAGTATCACATCAGCTGTCATGCGTACTCACGAGGCCGTAGAGGTGTGAACGGGCCGGGGCACGGAAAAACAATCAGGTGAAAGGAAAGGGGTAATAAGGGTCGAGTAGGCACCGTGCTCGGGGCTGCAGTGGGCTCCTCAGCAGCTTTATGTATGAAGGTGGTGCGGCTGTGGATGTGTGTCGTGCGAGGCTGTTGCACCTCCCCATAATTGCCAGCGCAAGTCATAATCGCAACCCGAGTGAAAAAAATGAACCTGCTCATGATGCGAGGCAATCTCGGAGGTGGCCCGGGCTCCTTCCCTCACTGCGCGGCCCGAGGTGGCCCGGGCTCCTTCCCTCACTGCGCGGCCCGAGGTGGCCCGGGCTCCTTCCCTCACTGCGCGGCCCGAGGTGGCCCGGGCTCCTTCTCTCACTGCGCGGCCCGAGGTGGCCCGGGCTCCTTCCCTCACTGCGCGGCCCGAGGTGGCCCGGGCTCCTTCCCTTAGGAGATGGCAACCGGCCCAAGCTGGGGTCTTAGGGCGGCTATAGCTTTTGTGCCTGACAACTCGCGAAAGGTGGGCATGACGCCCTACCTTGGATTTTGGCTTTCCTTGCTTAGCCTTCCGTTGCAACTCGTGCTGTACCTCCGAGCCAAGGACCGCCCCAATGTCACCTCCTATCTTTCGAGGCAGTACGTTATAACCCTAAATACATGATGAATGTGTGTATTTTGGGCGAGACGTTACAGGTGTGTAATACTTCTCGGCGTGTTCACGTTGCGCGACGCCACCGACCAGCGTTGCAAGGCGACAACAGAATGTATGTAAGCGAACCGAAATCGTGAACGCTGAGCTGAGGTGTTCCACTGCCGCACGTTTCCAAGGATTCCAAAGAAGCGGCAGTAAAATACGTCCCAGCGATGGCTTGGGAGCGAGTTAAACCATGAGGCTGTCAACACGGAGACGAAAACACGACGTAAACGCCATCGGGGCAATGCAGCAGGTTGCAACACCGGGAAGCCAACGATGTAGGATGCGCGCCCTCTAGCTATGGTCCAGAGGGGCTCCGCTTCAACAAGAAAGACCACGGATTTACATTTGTAGTTTAGCACAGATGTCATAGATATCATCTGTAATTGTTGCGTTTAGAGAACTAATCAGCAAAGCACACTGCGCTTCAACACAGGACGAAACTGATCACTGCCCCTTTGGCAAAGAGCTTGTAATTATGTCACAGTCTCGCACAAAACATACTTTTAAATGTAGATATTCTCGCTTGGCGTACTCATCGTAGGTGCCGGAAGCAGCTGCCTTTGCTTTGGCCCAGTTTGACGACCGTTTCGCCTTCGCTCCACGCTCCTGCCGCGCGGGAAAGGAAAAGGGAGAAATGTTATACAAAACCAAAGATTTTCTTGTAAAGCAATGGAAGATATTCTTGTAAAAACCCGTCATATCTCGCAGCTCTGTGAATATTGCAATCGAAGCTTGGGGGGCAGCAACCGAGTTCTGATTTACCCGCTCTGAGCTCATCCCGCGCAGCGACCGTTTGTACGTGTTGCTATTTCTTATGGCTTTAGATTCCACTACGCCATTGTCGAATATTCTATTCTCAGCGCCGTCCCTTCAGTGCGACGTGAGCAGAAGCATTTCGGTCAACCGCTCTTAGAACCAGCGGTAGAAAGCGCAGTACAACTTTGTACTTTGTAGCGTAGCGCGTAACGCACTCGTGAATAACTGGGAAAAAAAGATATGATGAAGTCTTAGCGCGATGTTACATATGTGCGGCAATATATCGTCCTCTCGGGTGTCGGTGTAGCATCGAATGCATGCCAACCGAAAGCCAGATAACAAGTCGGAGTGGACAACAAGCAGTTCATTGAGTGATGCTCATGCAGATGCACATGCTGTAGCTGTTGAACTGTTCAACTACAACTCCGAACTCCCCTTCGAAGTTGTACAAACGATACAGTCGAGTGAGTGACACAACTGTCACAGCGTGTCCCACCGCACCGCACCGCACCGCACCGCACCGCACCGCGCACCGCACCGGCATCGGCATCGGCATGATGATGAT
>LGRX02016196.1:0-29904 GCA_001247695.2 Cymbomonas tetramitiformis
AAGACTACTTCGATGCCATCGGCTGTCGGCTGTATCCATATACGGTGTTCCCCTGCCAGGAACGAAATTGTTAGGAGGCAACCATGTGAGGCATACAGGTAGAGCATTGGGGCATATTGGTATGGGGCATACAGGTTTGGGGCATACATACAGAGCTTTGGGGCATGCAAGGTTTGGGGCATAAAGGGTTTCTAAGGGTAACCTTTGGCAATGTCGTCGTTACTGAGCTGCACGACGTAACTTCCACCTTCCTTCGGCTGGACATCATCTACCCAAGCGCCTTGGTGCCAGCGACAGATCCCATTACCGCAAGAGCCGAACTGCGGCTTGAAAATGATGGTACCCGAAGCATCGCCACCCAGCTCCATCAAAAGAAAATCGCCAAACCCAGGGACTGGACGATACTCTACCAGAGCACGTGGCAGTTGCTCTCCAAAGAATTCAGTAGGCAAGCACTGGCTCTTGTCCCTCACGTACAGCTCGAACTCCCTGGATGCAGGTAGACGTAGTCGAGAATCGACTGCTAGCAAGAAGCCGTCCAGGGCGGCGACATCCTTCTCATCGAGAGCCATACTGGTGATGTCACCAACGACCACCATAGAGTACTGAAGTCCAAGGAGGGGAGCTAGTCGTAACATCTTGGCGCGACCCAGCGTAAACAAATGACGAAAGTCGACCACGTGAAGCCGCTCGTTGCGCATCTTGCCAAGGAGCCAGAGGATGTACACGTACGGATCTACCTCGTTCACCACATGAGGCGCAAGCTTCACCTCGTCCGCCGTCCGACCAGATTCCAGGAAATCCTTGAACTCTGCATCGAATGGCAGGGTAGCCGGGTACGGGAAACTTATGTCGCCCACAAGGTAAAGGATTCCACTTGCAGAACCCTGTAAGTACACCAAAAATACAAATAGTGTACACGTAATAAAACAAATATATACATACCAAATATGTCAATGTACACCTACAACACCACAGGGTTAGCTGCGTCCCCTGCCCCCGTGGATGGACTGTACACTTCGGCTAGTCCGAGTCTATGTAAAGCTACACTGATAACCCGAACCAACCGGTGATGCTCGGGGGAGTCGGTGTTTCTAGACTGCTTCAGGTCTTCGTGCATCGCGGCCCCCACAAACTGCTCCAGCTCCACGAGGCCATGATTAGCTTTAATGCACCAGCCGGTGAGCGGCAGTCCCCTCACCCGCTGGTTGATCAACTCCTTGAGGTGCATGTCAAGGGCGTCAGGGACTGGACTGGCAACATCCGGGAGTCCGATAAATCTCGCAGCTTTCCTCAGGCTCCTGTAAAAGTGTTTATGGAAATACTCAGTATTCACGGATACCTTGGGGCATGCATCCCCCGGGGCATGGGGCATACAGGACAAACATGGGACATGCATCCCCCGGTGCATGGGGCATACAGGGCAACCTTGGGGCATGCATCCCCCGGGGCATTGGAGATACAGGACATCCTTTAGGCATGCATATTCCGGGGCATGGGGCATACAGTGCATCCTTGGGGCATGCATCTGCTGGGGCATGGGGCATACAGGGCAACCTAAGGGGCATGCATCCCCTGGGGCATGGGCCCCACCGGGGCATTGGGCATACAGTGCAAGCATTGGGCATGCATCCCCCAGGCTGAATTTCAGCGCATATATAGGCTGAATTTCAGCTCATATATAGGCTGAATTTCAGGTGATATATAGGCTGAATTTCAGGTGATATATAGGCTGAATTTCAGGTGATATATAGGCTGCATTTCAGGTGATATATAGGCTGCATTTCAGCTTATATATAGCCTCATATATAGGCTGAATTGCAGGTGATATATAGGCTGAATGGGGCATACAGGGCATCCTTGGGGCATGCATCCCCCGGGGCCTGGGGCATACAGGGCAGCCTTGGGGCATGCATCCCCCGGGGCATGGGGCATACAATGCAAACATTGGGCATGCATCCCCCAGGCTGAATTTCAGCGCATATATAGGCTGAATTTCAGCTCATATATAGGCTGAATTTCAGGTGATATATAGGCTGCATTTCAGGTGATATATAGGCTGCATTTCAGCTCATATATAGCCTCATATATAGGCTGAATTGCAGGTGATATATAGGCTGAATGGGGCATACAGGGTATCCTTGGGGCATGCATCCCCCGGGGCCTGGGGCATACAGGGCAGCCTTGGGGCATGCATCCCCCGGGGCATGGGGCATACAGTGCAAACATTGGGCATGCATCCCCCAGGCTGAATTTCAGCGCATATATAGGCTGAATTTCAGCTCATATATAGGCTGAATTTCAGGTGATATATAGGCTGCATTTCAGGTGATATATAGGCTGCATTTCAGCTTATATATAGCCTCATATATAGGCTGAATTGCAGGTGATATATAGGCTGAATGGGGCATACAGGGCATCCTTGGGGCATGCATCCCCCGGGGCATGGGGCATACAGGGCATCCCTGGGGCAGGCATCCTTGGGGCATGCAGTGCACGGGGCATGGGAACATGGGGCATTGGGGCATACGGTGGAGTTGGCTGGGCTTCAAATTCAGCCGCTCGTTCGACAATAGCATCGTAGTCGTCGCACAGCTGCTCCAACACCTTTTGCTGTGGGTGCACGCATATGATGAGTTAGTGTCAGTGTTTGTGGACATGACGAGAGGCTAGTAGGAGAGAAATACCTTCTTGTTCAGACGCGCCTGTTCGGGCGTCTCAGACAGCCTTGCCACCGTGTTTTCTACCCGGGTGACCATGGCGTGCGCGAGAGCAAGGTCTTCTTCGCTGTATACGCCTTTGTAGCCCTTCTTCTGCAGCTGGTCGGGATGACTTAACATTCTGAACCTGCAAATGTTCAGTCAGCACATAAGGGAATTCAGTGATCATCACCACGATGCAGTGAGTACAACGAGTGAGTACAGTGAGTACAGCGAGCTCACCTTTTCCAGGGGAGGGTGTTACTGTGCCGGTAATGTGAGCGCAGCTCCTCGGTGGCAAAGAGCTCGTCAGTGGGGAGCCTTAGCACAAACGAGGGCTGTTTGGCTCCAGCGATGAGACCCTGATGTTTACAATAAGATACAAACTTATCAGCATAGGATATGCAGCACAAACGACGAAAGAAACCACATTAGAGGGCATCCTTGGGGCATGCATCCCCTGGGGCATGGGGCATACAGGGCATCCTTGGGGCATACTTCCCCTGGGGCATGGGGCATACAGGACATCCTTGGGGCATGCATCCCCCGGGGCATGGGGCATACAGGGCATCCTTGGGGCATGCATCCCCCGGGGCATGGGGCATACAGGGCATCCTTGGGGCATGCATGCCCCGGGGCATGGGGCATACAGTGCAAACATGGGGCATGGATCCCCCGGGGCATGGGGCATACAGTGCAAACATGGGGCATGCATCTCCCGGGGCATGGGGCATACAGGGCATCCTTGGGGCATACCCGGAGAATCTCATGGCTATCCGGCCATTCTGGTTGCTTGTTCGGCGCAGCCGCCCTAGCCATCAAGCCGCCCAGCAAGGAGTCGCCACCCTGTGCAGCAGCTGGGCGGGCATCTGCAGGTGGGCAACGTGGAGCCGGCTTCCGAGGCTGCTGATGTGGCGGCTGTGCTTGTGCCACCCGTGCAGGACCAGGAGCTGGGTGGGCAACTGCGGGTGCTGGTGCTGCTGCTGCTGCTGCGGCTGGTGGTGGTCTCGCAGCTGGCGCCTGCTGGTTCTGTTGGTGGTATTGCTGCTGGTCTTGCTGCTGCCGCTCTCGCTGCTGCTGCTGCTGCTGCTGCTGGGCCTGCTGCTCCTTGGCCTTGGTGTTGGATGCGGCCATTCTCCTGGCAATAGAGGCACGCACACGCTGATATTGCTGCGACTGCTGTGGTTGTGCATCCGGTGCAGGACCAGGAGCGGGATGGGCATCTGCGGGTGCTGCTGGTGCCTGCTGGTCCTGTTGCTGGTTTTGCTGCTGCTGCTGCTGCTGCTGCCGCTCTGGCACACGCTTCTGCTGCTGCTGCTGCTGCTGCTGCTGCTGCTGCTGCTGCTGCTGTTGCTGCTGCTGTTGCTGCTGACCAACTGCGGGTGCTGCTGCTGGTGCTGCTGCTGCTGTTGGTGCTGGTCTGGCTGCTGGTGCTGCTGGTCTTGCTGCTGCTGCTGCTGGTGGTCTTACTGCCGGTGCCTGCTGGTCCTGCTGCTGGTCTTGCTGCTGCTGCTGCTGCTGCTGCTGCACTGGCACACGCTTCTGCTGCTGCTGCTGCTGCTGCTGCTGCTGCTGCTGCTGATGCTGGTCCTGCCGCTGCTGCTGGTGCTGGTGCTGACGCTGCAGATGGGCAGACAGCACGGTGCAGACATGCGAGTATGCCATGCATAGTTGCAGCCAAGACCATTCAGGTGACACCCTCTTAGGATGCAGCACTCGGGTGAAGTTGAGCAACCTTGTGGTGAGGTCATCAACATGAAGAGCCATCCAGCTGTCCCGAATGTCGCCAGGGGCGAAGAGTCGGACAACTGGATGGAGGGCCTCTTCTGGACTCTGGTGGACCTGATTTGCCCCACTCAGGGCATGTCCTATGGCCTCATCCACGTTTCCACCGACTTGATGGACACATGGGTCCTCCTCTGTCTGAGTGGCGGCATCCTGTGTTCGCTGTGCCTGCTGCTGTGCCTGCTGCTGGTCCTGCTGCTGGCGCTGTGCCTCGGGCAAGGAGCCGCCACCCTGTGCAGCAGCTGGGCGGGCATCTGCAGGTGGACAACGTGGAGCCGGCTTCCGAGGCTGCTGATGTGCCTGCTGCTGCCGGCTGCCAGCAGCCCGTGCCTGCTGTCCCCTCTCGACTGCTACACCATCCCCCATCCCAGGTGTCTACACAGTGCCCCCCCCAGAATGCTTGGGGCAGGCTTCTGCGCAAAATGCGTGCGTGTCCACTGTGCCCCCCCCAGATGCGTGTCTGTCAAAAGTGCCCACCAGATGCGTGTGTGTCCACCATGCCCCCCCAGATGCAGGTGTCTACACAGTATCCCCCCCAGATGAGTCTGTGTCCATTGTGCCCCCCCCAGATGCCCCAGATGCATACAGGGCATCCTCGGGGCATACATCTGCTGGGGCCTGGGGGGGCATAGAAGACAAACATGAGGCACGCATCTCCCCTGAGGCCTGGGGCATACATGGCAACCTTGGGGCATGCATCCCCTGGGGCTTGGGGCATACTGTACAGGGCATCCTTGGGGCATGCATCTGCTGGGGCATGGGGCATTCAGGGAATCCTTGGGGCATGCATCCCCTGGGGCATGGGGATGGGGCATACATGGCAACCATGGGGCATGCATCTGTTGGGGCATGGGGCATACATTGCAACCTTGTGGCATGCATCTGCTGGGGCATGGGGCATACAGGGCATTCTTGGGGCATGCCATCTGTTTGGGGGCATGGGGCATACAGGGCAGCCTTGGGGCATGCATCTGCTGGGGCATATTAGGGCATGGAGACATTCTTGGGGCAGCCATCTGCTGGGGGCATGGGGCATACAGGTTAACACAGGCATGCATCTGTCTTGGGGCATGGGGCATACAACAGGGCATCAACACAGGACATGCACTTTTGAGACATGGGCATTCAGGGCAACCTTGGGGCATGCATCCCACTGGGGCTTAGGGCATACATTGCAACCTTGGGGCATGCATGTGGTGGGGGATGGGGCATACAGGGCATCCTTGGGGCATGCATCAGCTGGGGCATGGGGCATACAGGGAATCCTTGGGGCATGCATACCCTGGGGCTTGGGGCATACAGGGCAACCTTGGGGCATGCATCCCCTGGGGCTTGGGGCATACAGGGCAACCTTGGGCCATGGGGCATGCTAGGGGCAGGCGGGCACGCACCTGCAGGAGCATGAGCAGCAGAAGCTGGTACATGGGCTGCCCCACCCTGCCGCTTCACTTGTGCTGAAGGGGCACACACAGTAGGTATCAGGCGAAAACCCCTTAGTTGAAGAACTTCTTAGTATCAGAAGAAAACCCCTTGTAGACAGATTGACTTAAAAGAAGACAGCGCAGAAAACCAGAAAACCAAAGATGCATACGGTGACTGTGGGAAAGGAAATACCGTTTCTGTCATCGCGTTTCCTTTTTTTTTGGACCGCAGCCGCGCCAGGCTGTTGAGGCGGACCAGCATCTGTGGAAGGAAAGATGCGTTCTTTAAAAGAATAAAAGAATAAAGAAAAAAAGAAGACGATGAGGGAAAGGCAAGTAGAAGCAATATTCTTACCTGCGGCTGGGTGAACCTGCGTGGGAAACAGGGAGTGCCCAGTCATCCGCTCGACGCGGCTAAACCCCTCCTGCTCCAATCTGCTGCCGCGGTGGACCTTGAAGTCACTCCTGGCGAAATGATACTCCAAGGCCACGCGCTCATGGATCGCGTGGGGGGGTCGGCGTCTTGAACGGTGTACAGCCCGGTATCCGGGTGCCGCGACTTGATCCTGGAAGAAAAGAAACGTACGATGAGGTTGAAGCAAGAAGCTGACGAAAAGTAGGGCAGGCAGGTTAGCATGCGTACCATACAACATGCTTCGTGGTTTGATCACCACGTTTGGCGACGGTGGTGTACTCCACCATGCAGTCGCCGCATGCTGGGAACACGACGGTGTACCAGTTCGGTCCCTCATGTTGCCTGCGACAGCGCTCGATTTCTTTTCGACTCTTCAAGAAGTCGAACTTGCAATCGACGCAGAGGTCGACCAACCAGCAGCCGTCAGCATCTTGTTCATCTCTTCGCGTGCGGTTTAAGACTTTCTGAATATATTTTCCCTCAGCAGCATCTGGGTCAACGCACGCGCCTGGCATTTTTGCGAGAAAGAAGGAAGTAAGAGGTAAAGGTAAAGGGCGGGCGCTGCGAAGGTTAAATTTTGTTAAAGCTTGCAGTGGGGGATACCATGGGGCATGCCCGCCGCAGCGGCGGGCATGCCCCAATCGTACGAACTGTAGCGCAGAGAGTCGAGTTTCAGGGATTTAACAACAAAAGTCGAGGCATCATCGAATCTAGGGAGCGGTCGTTTGGATTTCGCCAGGAATCGCCGGCGACACGAGCGTGGCAACGCTTGTGTCACGCCTTCATGAGGTCAGGTCGCGATTTCAGGTCACCATGACGCGATCGGGCCATGACATCCTTCCCACCTGGTGTCCGATAGGCTTTATCCTCGGGCTTCAGGATGCGCTCACCTTCAAAGTACTCATTGCTGTACACAGCAGGGCTTCCCTCGCCATGCGTGCCTCGCGTTGGCCTAACCAGGCTCAGCGCCTTCCAAGCTGCTCTGGCTATCCTCCCAGAGTCGGTCACCAGCTCGGGCGAGTCAGTGTCGAAAATGTCCCCATGATTGCATTCTAATTCCTCGTGGTAGTGCAAATCGAACAGACGATGCACTGGTCCTGTGCCCAGCTGCTCCATGGCAGCCATCCTGCAGTAGTTGGCAACCTGCACCTCTGGCGTGGCCTCTTCCCCTGGGGAAGCGTCCCCAGCCAACATAAAGCACAAGTGGTCACAGAAGTCCTTCGTGTGAACTTCCCCCACGCCTGCGTGAAACGCAGTCACCTTCTCCCTCTCATGCCTTGCTCCAGTCTCATCTGTCGTGGACGGCAGTGGGTAGCGAGACGGCACGTCAGCGTTGCTGTTCTTGGCTCCCGGACGGTACTGCACCGTGAAGTCGAACTCCTGCAAGCTGATTGCCCAGCGTAGATGTTGCCCTTGGAGATCGGCCTTCTCCATCAGGGTGGTGAGCGGTGAGTGGTCGGTCACCAAGGTGAAGTGGACTCCATGCAAGTACTGCCTCAACGTGCGCACTGCCCATACCACTGCGAGCATCTCACCTTTGAAGCTGGCGTATTGTCTCTCCGTTTTACTCAGAGATCGGCTGATTGCCATACAAATGTATTCCTTCCCGTCATCGTCCTTCTGGCCCAGCACTGCGCCAATGCCATAGGTGCTCCAATCAGTGTACAATATGAGAGGTCTGTCGTAATCGATGGGCCTCAGGCACCTCCCCGAACAGAGAGCATCCTTAAGTTCTTGGAGTGCTTGATCTTGCTCCTTCCCCCAGGCTGCCTTGATGTCAGTGACCTCCTTCTTGAGCAAGTCGTTGAGAGGGCGGGCCATCTCAGAGTAGTTTGGCCCCCCTGGCTCACCCACCAGGCCCTTATAGTAGTTCATCATGCCCAAGATCGAGCGGAGCCCAGTCTTGTCCTGAGGGCTTGGAAGCTCTTGTATGGCCTTGCATTTGGCTTCTTGCGCGCCAATGGAGTTGTGACCAATGCGATAGCCCAGAAAGTCCACCGTGGCTGCACCAAAGGTGCTCTTGCCTGCATGCAAACGGATGCCAGCATCCCCCAAGGTGCGAAGTACATCCTCAACGTCCTTCAAATGCTGCTCAGGCGTGGAATCCGTATAGACCACTACGTCATCGACGTACGCCACCGTGCAATGCTGCAAGTGCCGCAACTCGTAGTCCATGATTCTTACGAACGCAGAAGTAGCTCCAGCTGCACCAAAAGGCATCGAGGTGTATTGGTACAGCTGATTCTTCCACCAAAACGCCGTCTTGCTCCGATCCTCTTCCGTAGCCATGGGAATCTGGTGGAAAGCTTTGGTGGCATCCAGAGTGGTCTTGAACTTGGCCTTGGCCACCTTCTGGTAGAGCTCCTCTGCGGTCGGTGCGGCAGCGTGTTGTCTTTGAGGGAGTGTCGATTGACACCCCTGAGGTCCACGCAGAACCTCGTCTGAGTCCACAGGCCAGTCTCGTGATCCTTCTTGCCAGCTACGACCACGTTGCTCGCATGCCTGCAATGCTTGGCTGCTGGCTCTATGAAGCCATACTCCAAAAGTTCCTTGCAATGAATATCGATGATTTCCTGCTCGCCCGGACTGTACTTCCTAGGGTCTCTGGTAGGCGGCCTTGGATTCGTCTACGAAAGGGATGGAGAACGTGTTGTGCTTCGCTTTACCCTTGTAGCCTTTCAGATCGTGAGGGCTGTTGGCAAAGGTGGTCTTGCACCTGCGAAGAACATTCCGCATTTCCTCCCAGTGTTCCTCCTTGAAGTCAGGATGTCCTCCAAACGTGGCATTGAGCTCAGTGTCGAGCCACGCTGCCTCGTCCTTGGTCACTGTCGTGTCACCCAAAGGTTGAAGCTCGTCCAGCACGGTGTACGGCAAGACCTCATCCTGCTCCGCGACGTTGGCCACCCAGCCAGGCTCCCATTGCCTTGAGGATTGCTGAGCCTCCCAAGAAGTGCAGGGGGACGAACCCCAGGCGCTGCGTGTGGGTGATGTGACACCATAAGTAGGCGCACACTCTGTCATCTTGCCAGCGACCCACAAGATTCCGCACAAAAGCAGAAAAAATCGCAAAATTCGGTTGAAATGCGCTGCAGCTGCCGGCGAGTGCGAAGCGAAGAAGCACGCCATGACTCTCCACCCCCCGTGCGCTAAGCGAGTACTCCCACCAGCAGCAGTAAAGATCACGATTGCAAGGACAAGCGCCATGTAGGCGGCTTGCGCGACGCGATGAAGGCGAAGATTGCGCCGTAGTTGCGCCCAGCGTGCCGTGAAGCGAGGCTTGTCCAACCTGGCGGGCAAAGCGGGCAAGTGCACGCGGCCCACCAAGAAGACTTGCGACCAGCGCAGGGTCGGAACAGTCCATCCACGGCCACGTTGAATGTGACCGGCGTCAAGCGGGCAATGCAAGGGACTGGAGCCGTGGCATGCCACGTCTCCAGCGTAGATGTCGGCACAAACCCAAAGCCAGGCGAGGACCATGAAGAGGAGGACGATCACGCACTGTGACCAGCATGCCAAGGAAATGACCACCATCCGAAGGGGCATCACCACCCAATCCCCTGCACGCACGCGGTGCACGCCAGCATAGACGCCTGTGACGCGCAAGATGAGGAGCCCAACGTACCAAACGCAGGCTAGAGCCCATACGACCCAGATGTCATAAGATGCACGAAGGGGGCAGCGTCGAGCAGCCGACCACCATACGGGCAGCTGGTGCCAAAGCGAGGATACGAAACGCCTCCACCAAACTTGAAAGGGGCACCACGACAGGTGCCAGGTTACTGCCTCCCACATCGCCCATATGGCGACCACGGGAACGGGACCGCGTCCCAACCACCACCAAACCACTGCACTGCCTGCAAACGGGATACACGCTCGCAGGACACCTGGCCGTAAGTGGACCGCCCGTGCAGGCGGCCCACGGCCACAGCGTTGGTCGTTCACCAGGGCCGCCCGCCCGCTGCGCCCGGGGAGCCCTGCTGAAAATGTGTCTGCCTCTGCGCCTCACGCTGTTCGTCCGTGTAGCGTTGAAACGCCTGCGTCTCCGCGCAGGACATTATTGTTTTGAAAAAGTATGAAAACAGCAGTAAAATATATCCGTCAAAATTGATATTATATCACAAAATACGAATTATTGTGTGTACAAAAGCTGTGAGCAGAACTGTCTTAGCACTCTAGCACTGGCACGCGAACAGCCACCTAGTACTTGCGAAGGCAAAACAATAATGAGTCCACTAGCCTGACCTTCGGTCAGAGTCTACTTATATCTCAATGTCCTGTCACATTTCCCAAAACTGTAACGGGTTCTAGCCCTTAAATCTTCATCTGGCCAATGGAAAGTCATTATCCCATGCCAGCTCTAACAATGTTACCGTTTACCGCATTCTGACTGACACGTCAGCGGCAAAGGAGTCACTGCCATCTTCGTCTTATCATTCTCTGGTCACCTGATGGTGACTATATCTTCTCTGACAAGTCTGCATCTCACAGATGGTCATCTTCACAAAGCCTGTCATGCTGTCGCCACTGTCATGCGTGTCACCAGCTGAACAAACCCGGCGCGGTACCATGAGAAGCCGGCGTTTGTTACATCCTATAGAACAGAAACCATTAACGGAAGTGCCAGTATATGACCCAATCACAGAGATGATACGCCAAGCCACTGGTCGTGCTGACCAAGACAAGGAGTTGTTCCAAAATGAGATTTAATATAGAGTAATATAAGCTTACTTAGGAACAACGGCAAAATCAAAAGTTCCGAAACGAGGATTATATATAGTATATTATAACCTTTGTTTGGAACATTGATAAATTTGATTTATATAATAATAATGAGCAACATTCAAAGAACGTTGCCTCTGGACCGTCAAGAATTGATACGCTTAGCCAAACTTCAATACCCAGACCTTAAAGAAACACATATGGAACTCCTCGTTGATGATTATATCAAACGTCCAGACTATTACGATGATTTGTACAACGGCAATATTGAGGAACCGAAACCTTTAGACAGAGATACTGTTGATTCCATCGGCAAAAATGTGCACATTGTTGCTGGAAAAGATAATTGTTATATTAATAACGATGAGCGTGATTAGTACGAGAACTTTGTTCTTGTCTTCGGAAGACAATAGTAATGGAGATGCACGAGTTCTACAGATGAACGTACCAACTCAGTTGACAAATTATCGAGTGGAATCGAAATTGAGATTAACATTGAATACTTTTTCTTGTGCAAAGACATGGTACAGTATTAATGAAACCAATGGCATCTTCTATGTGGGTCATACGGTAAATAATACTTTAACGGAAGTGAAAATACCTTATGCAAATTATACAGAGCTGGACCAATTCACATCTAAACTGGCCACCGCAATAAGAACTGCTATCGGTGGCACGACCCTAACAACAGTTACCATAACTTATGATAAGGACAACGGCGGGGCCTTAAATTATGAGAACAAATTTCGTATAGAATTAAGACCACCACAGCCCGATGTAAAGTTTGTAGCTTTTAGTGTCAGCGGCGATTTTCAAGCTATACCTGGGTCTCCTTTAGACGCCGCCTTAAATACCTCAGTTTCCAGAGCAGGCAAATACAACGATTCCGACCAAGTACTCGGTGGTCGTGTTAACCGCAGTACGGCAGGTATGAGTACAGTGTCTCAGCTCTTAGACTTGTTTCAAACAAGTTATGTTGTAGCGTACAGCTTATGTGAATCGATATACCCTTGCAACATTCAGACCAATGATGCTCTATACCTTCGTATTACATCGCTACCGACACACAACATTGAATCAACGAACCTATCCACATTTACGAACAGCAATGAAATGATTAGCAGCGATATATTTGCAAAGATATTGTTACCCAGCGATACAACAACAGACTTCATAAGATATATAGACCCGAACCAAAACTTTGTCATCGAAGTTTCAGGGTCACAATTCACTTCCTTTAGAATCACCTTGACTGACAGTAAAGCCCGACTGATACCATTAGCGTCCCCTACTTCAGCTAGCGACGGCAGCGTAAATTATTCTATAAGTATCAAGGTCGAAGAATTGGCACCTGCTGGTCTCTCAGATATTTTATAATCTTTATAATATATATACAAGAATGAGCCTTCCGATGAGCCTGGCGTACGGGCTGTCAAAAATGAACTCATATTCAACTAATTACTTCAGATTAGAAACCACTAATCTTACTAAAGCATCGAGGTATTCAACTATAACTTTGAATCTGCCTGTCAATTCCATCGTTAATATGAAGAGTCTCAGTATGCATTGCAAAGGTTCGTGCAAAACTCCTATAGCATATACGGACACTACAGCTAAAACCCTAAATGTTACGCTTCCCAACGGACTTGAAAAGCTCATCTCTCGCTGTGAGGTCTTCGCAGGAGGGCAGCAGTTGACCACTGGTTTTCAAAGTTACAGCACGGTAGCAACCGTTCTCGACACCATCAAAACAACACTCAGTAAAGAAATGACTTATCAACGTGTTCTCAAAAATCAAGAAATCAATGTTGCTGACAATTTCTATGCCGCACCACGTCCATACATCTTGAATACCTGGCTCAGCATATTAGGAGAAGCCGAGCCCAGTTATATCGATACAAGTCTTCTTCCTCCAGTTCAAATCAGATTGTATTTGCATGGGCCTGAGGTGTTAGGAGCGTTTGTCCAAGGTAGTCCACCTGAAGACGCCCTCACGGAAAAAGCCCAACAGACTTTAATATCACAAGGGGACTTTTTATTAGACGACCTTTACTTTACCGTAGAAACAATCACTTTCAGTTCAGGTGTCTACGATGCCGCCGTAGAATCAAAATTGCGTGACGGTTTTTTGGAAATTCCGTATAAGAACTACTTTTCGTTTTTTGAAGGGGCCTCTACGATGGACAAAAGTACGCGATTCTCTTTGAGTTCACAGTGTATTGATAACATATATGCTGTTCAACGTCCAGGGGATTATCGGGATAAACCTTTAGGACTTATCAAATTGGAAAACACCTGTGGTACAGCTTACCTCCCGTCTTACTTTAGATTTTCAGCTGGTCATTTAGGTGCTCTACAATTTAACTTGAATAACCTGTGCGTTCCTAACTATAGAGTCGACCCTCTTGCAGCCTTCAATCTGCTCACTATCGGTAAAGCTGACAACTATGGTACGCTATCGGGTTGTAAGATTAACAGTTATGAAGATTGGCTCAACAATCAGTTCATTCCTATGGTACGTTTAAATCTTCCCTCAGAAATGGGCGTCAGAAGCCTAACAGGATTGGATTCACGGGGTTTGAACAGTTCCTTCTATTTCCAAACTCATGTAGCACAACCATCTGACGCTTTACAAACGGTAGATTTGACAAGCAGTAACGAGGTAATGATTATTTGCGAAACGACAGCCGTTCTTCGTATTGGTCAAAACCGTGTAATCGAAACTGTATTTTAAACATGGTGCTATTGTGCCAAACCGGGGATTAATACTAGAGTATTATATCCTTACTTTGGAACGTTTTATGTCTGAGATAGGCCGCTGTTGCCGCTTAAATTTGTAGGTAATAGTATACATCAATGGCACAACAACCAGGATTGGTTGGATACAATATGATTAAAAACGTAGGCCCCAATGTGGATAAGCAGATTCACACCGCGACGATGTTTCAAATGTCAGGTTATAGACCTGTTTTGATGCAACAACTCCCGTGTAAAACAATCAATGACATCAAATATCCACCATTCAGGATAAGCAATGTTAATCCTCTGGCTGGATACAAATCTTATACTTTAGGGCACAATCAAAAAGTGTCCAAAGAAATGGAAATGTTCCATTTCCCGATGGAACATCCATTGAATAGTCGATTGTTGCAACCTGTACCTCTGTTTTTTTCATAATCTATTGTATATATAATGAGCTCATTTGGTAATGAACTAAATGCAACAAAAGTTACGGCAACCGATTTCTATGGTAAAGGGATGACAATCGGTCGTGATGGTAGAAATGGTAATGTACCGGAAGCAAGAACTCAAATTAATTTGTTAGGAACTGAAGCTATATTTAATTTTGATGCAAGCCAAAGCGGGGACCCCGGTATTGCAGATTTCAACATGGCGGGAAAGCTAAGCAAATTAAGAATTGCAAATCTCCCGGTTGTAACGGGAGCGACAAATACACCACCAAACGACGATATAGTTCCGGTTAATGGATTATACGTATACACTTCCAACCCTATAAGTAATTCTAAGGAAGGGGGTTCCTCCTGCGTTCCTGTGCCCGCCATCCAAGTGTGCTCCAGGATACTGGTTTCGTTGTTCTACATTATTCCTGCCCCCCACCCACGGGCACAATCGGGGCGGCAACAGACAATCTTTCTCACTAAGGGCTTGCTCAATCATATCCGGGTGCAGGCCCGTTTCTTTGAGCAATTTGGGGGTGATCTTTTTATGCGGGACTACATTTATGAACCATTGAAGCAACTTGTATTGCATTTTCTCATTATCAAGTTTCTTACTAACAGGACACCCCATGCTCTCACTATCAATGGACAATATGACCACATCTGAGTACTTATCTTTGTAACATCCCTCCCTTGGCATTGTGTAGGGCCCTTTACCCGACCAATAATCATGTGGAATGAAAGGTATGGTCCCCCTTGGGTACTTGAAAATTAACTTAAAACCCTTACCTGTCCACTTTTTGAGGTTCTTTGGCGACAATGGTAGGATCCAAATTCCCTCAAATCCCTCCGAAGTCCTGGCCGCCTCTAGGCCACGGGACAACGTTTGCATAACAGCAGATGCTTCCCTGAGAACCCCCCCATCAAAGGGTGGATTCCCATATACCTTTTTCCCTTTTCCCGTGACACTGTTGACATATGCATCTCTTGCAAGTCCATCCCACCCTATCTTCCCCTTGTGGCAAAAGGGTCTCAACGCCTCCTTCATAGCCGCCGTGGGAATGCACCTCCTTGACTTGATTCCTGGGTGGGAGTTTACAGGGTTACAGAAAAGCTCACATCCGTCCTTTCCTAGGCCTCTCTCATCTATGATGATATCTAATAGGTCTCTTCTTATCGCATAACAATTCTTCGGGTCACCCGACTCAGTATTACATGCTATAAGTGCCGAGTGAATATCATTGGCCCGTTGTGTGTAATTGCTGATCGATGTCTGAGGTGTATCAGTTGTCAGCCTATGCCACTCAACTAACTTCCAGAATTCTTTCTTTTTGATGTACTGAAGGTCTTGGAAGTTGTGACTGCCATCACTGTTCGTGTCTATGGGCGCAGCAGCTACTGCTACAGTGCCTTTCCTAGTATTTGACAACCTGTACATGCTAGCCTCTGGTAGAGAAGCAAGTGGTCTAAAGGCTGTTAAGTCATTGTCTATTTCTGCTAAGGGGAAAATTTCGGAGGGGCTGATGATGCCTCCCCTTGTGTTACTGCCTTCTATTATCAGTCTCGGGTCTCCCGCTGTGGCTTTTCTGATGGCTTCTTTCATTTCCTCCTGCTGGTTTTCCCTTAACTGGTGTAGTTCATTTCCTTCTCCTGGGCAGTTCAGTTGGATGTGTGTGTAGGTGCATTGTGTTGTTGTGCCACACGTCCGGCAGGTCGGGCTTTCACCAATTCCCATCCTATGTGCTCTATGTGGGGATGCCTGTAGGCCTGTGAGTTCCCTGCACCTATAAGCTGTGAAGTACTTGGATGCAATCTTTGATACATCCTTGATTGGTTTCACATGATTCTCCTCCAATAGCCTGAGTGCCCTGCCTTGTCCATGCATGTCTTTCCACTTTTTGTGGTGGCTCAATCTTTGGAGTCTCCTAATGTGGTTCCTGATGCCTCCCGTTATGGATTGTTCATGAAAGAGGAGAGAAAAATCTAAGTCCCCGTCTTCGTCGAACCTGAGCTGTCTCCCGCTGTATCTAAATGCCGCTCTTTTGGCCGTCCTATCTACTTTGTCATGAAGCCTATCGTTATTGTGCCCTCTGATCCATTTAATCAGGAGTTTCGCCTGTCCCATTGTGTTGTAAAATCCTAATTCCTCCAGAATCAGTCTAATGGCTACCAGGTCCCTTCTGTTTGGCTCTTGCATAAGGTCCCTGACATTTAGGGTTCCAGGGTCACGGTTTACAGCATTGATAGTTGCCATGGAATCAATTACATGGGTAAGGGGAACCATGGTGTTTAGAATTTCATGCTTCCGATCTTGGAGTAACTTTCTGAGGCCTAAAATTTCTGCAGTAGTAGAGCTAGGTTTATGGATGTTATCTATGATTCCTGCTGTGGGTGAAGTGATAGGCGCTTCCCTTGGTATGTTATGTTTACTCATGACCGGTGTAGGGTCTCCCTCCTCAAATCTCATGTATGCTGCTCCGCAACTTGCAAAAGATGAACTTTTGTAGAGTGATCCATCACTTGCAAAGTCAAAGCTAACCCTATTATCTGCTCCGTCATGTGCGCCCTGTTCTTCATCCTCTGATGCACTCGGGCAGCTGAACTCACTGTTATCCGCTGCACATGAGTTGTTGCATCTTGCTCTGAAAAGGTCATTGAGTCTATCTCCAACATATGTTAAGTATGTCTCGGCTTCCGGTCCTTCTCTCATGTTGATCCTAGCTGTACTATTGGCATGCATTCTCAAAAAGTTTTGGTTCACCGGCATTAGGGTTGTACCGTCCTGCAATATGTGATATTCATTAACTGATAAGGTCTTCAGTCCTGTTTTGTCTGGTATGTATGTCCCTTCTTGATTCTTGGTGTACATCTTCAGTTGTAAAGTGCCTAAGCCGGTGTCATGTCTCTGAACTGTGACTAGCTTCATCCCTTCCTGGCCCATTCCTGTCCCTTTCCAGCACATCATGCCCTCCTCCGGGGCTTGCGGTGTATCTCTGTATTTGGATTTAACCTTCCGCAGTTCTGCCCCTGACGAGTCACATATAACCTCTGTCTGGAGGGCTGAAAACCAAGATGGAGGTTCTGTTCCTTGTAGGCTATGCTTTGCCCTTAATTCTTCCCAGCTAAGCATAAGCCCTCCACAAGACTGATGGCTACTACCCAAATTCATGGTCCTACCACAAGGACCAATGGGCAATTGCGGTTTCGATCACTAAATCGACTATTTGAGGCACAGGCAACATTTGCACATGATATTTGTGAGTTAAATGAATTTTATTTCTTATAGCGGCGGCCCCCATGAGACTTTAGGTGTGTGGTTGAACGACACGCTTTAGGGGTGTAATTTCGCCAAAAGCTTGAAGAAAATGGTGGTCCTACCACAAGGACCCCGTTATTTTGAGTATTAGGAGTCACATGGGGGGCTCACGGTGATGCTCGTGGTTATACATCTTGAGTTTATGACCAAATAAGATAACTGAATCGGTTACTTCGCACCCTTATCATCATTTCCGCTCTATTTCAGCATGGCGCATGTTCAACACAATGCAAATTCCGAATTTAGTGAATTTCGGACTTTAGAAATTGGCATTCATCCATTCTAAAATGTACACGCCAGTCGAAAAATAAGATATTTGGATGATGTTAGACTTTCAGAAATTCGCAATACATATATACTTGAAGATTTAATGTGCCGCACACACCAACCTTGCGATATATGCCCTCTAGCAAGCAATTATGATGGCTGGCTGGTCAGCTCGCGTGACCACTGTTTTAGGGGGGAAACCAACGAGCCAATATATTAGAGGGGAAGCCAACGAGCCAACGAGCCAATATATGCATTCCAACCGGGCCTACCGCCCAAATATGATTGGGACATATGTATAGGTTCAATTTGATGGTATCCGCGCAGGTGTAGTGTTGATATATGATTGGTAAAAAATTATTGAAGATGAGTCACTAATTTGCCACATTTTGAATGTTCCAAAAAATTCGTTTTGAAGAATTTGAGTGTAGAGGTTTGAAATGCGTTCGTCATGGATATATGGGATGGATATAGGCCAAACCAGCGTTCAAATAAATTAATATAGGACCTATATATACCACCTTTCATTGGTTAGACACCACAAATCACGGGAGATGCCTAATTAAATTATCGGAACAATGGTCCTCGTGGTAGGACCAAATCGTCGATTTGGTCCTACCACAAGGACTGCGGGGCAGTAGCCACTGAAGAAAGGAACCCATGTATCTAAGATTCCGAGTTGCAACTAGCATACTTATCTTCTCATACACAGGCTTCGGGAGTGACGAGTAAAGAAAGGTCTGTAGTTCCTCGTAGTCCTGTAGGGTTGAATGCTTTGTGTCTATAGAGTATCCATATTTTGACAATATGTAGCTCACCCGTTTGAACCAATTCCCGCCTTTATCCGTGGCTTTTTTGAAAGGGAGGTGGTGGGATAAAGGAGAGCCCTGAATTTTTAGTTCCCTCGCTTCTCTTTCCATAACATAACTTGCCATTCTGCTCCATGTGCTGCTGTTGTCTCTGTACAGGTGTGCATTCGGTGTGCCGTGTGTTCCCTGTATGATCTGGTCACTCCAATATTCGTATTCTGTTGTATTGCATAGTGTGATTAAGGTTTCCGAGATGCATGTAGCATGGGCAATGTCTGTTACATTGTCAATCCCCAGTCCTCCTAGTGCGGCCGGTGTCCAGACTAATTGATGGTTTGTGTCTATGGGACAATTTAAGTATCTCAAGACAAAGTTTGCTATTGTGCCATCAATTTCTTTTGCTACATTGTTTGTTTCCGTGCTAATGGTCGATGTAACTTTTAAGGGATATGCCATTCTTGGTACAACAACCGCATTGATTATGTAACGAAGCTGGTTCAAGTTTAAGGTTTGTGTTTGAACTGACAGCAGGCTTTGGGTGAGCTTATCCATGAGTATCTGTTTTTGGTGTTCCCATCCACCATCCAGCGCAAACCAAACCCCTAAGTATCGGTTTGCCTCAGTTCTGTTGCTATATTCAAGATAGGCGGGGATCTTGGGTGGAAGCCATTCGGACCATGTGTTGGGCCCTTCCTCTCCGTCTTCGATTTTCAGCATACCTCCGGACATGAGTTTCTTTTCCAACTCGATATGCCCTTCATATGCTTTGCCCCTCTGTCTTGCAGGTTTCCTGTGGGAGTACTTAGATTTTTTGGCATTAATGGGAATCCCTATGAACCTCATGAACTCATTGATCAAAGTACTGGTTAGTTTTTTATCTCACGCATATCTTATTTCGCGTGCGCTCACAATAGCGACTGTTGTCCTTTTCGTTTCCCTGCAGAGGGGAAAGGGCAAAAGGGCACCACATCCCTCATGGGTGCTCGCTGCTGTTCGTCGCATTTGGCCTGCTGAGCGTTCCAGCGCGACTGGTGAGGCACTTGGGTACATGGGGTACCAAGCCTCGTGACTCCAGGTGCGTTCACAGTAAGAGTTGTGCTTCCAGGATTGTGTTGATGCTTGTTTACCACATAGCATTTCTACTCGAGAATGTCCAGTTTTTTTCTTTCAGTTTCAATATGCCTTTTTTGACGCAGATATGGTTTTCAAAAGTAAGGGGCAGCAGAAGCGCGCTGCCCATCTCGAGAGAGTCACTGCCAACCAGCGAACAACAGAACAGCCTACTCCGATCGATGTTCGGGAATCTCGAGAGATGCCTACTCCTAGAGACCTGGGTGTCGCACTCGACGATGCTGCTGCTGCTGTCGGTTCACTTGAACCGACAGCAGTCACCTTTGGACCTGCAAACTTTGCGGAGTCTTCTCCGACACTCCCCTCGCCACTCATCAATCACCGAAATAGTGGATCCCTAAAGAGGGAGCAACGCGAGGTAAATCTCGTGCTACAGCATCCCTCGTCGTTTGCATTGTGCTCTATCTCTCGTGCGGTATCGATATTCTCGCTATCCGGTTATTGTCATGTTCCCTTCCTCAGGCAGCAGAGGCAGAGATCGAAGAGGCAGCAGAGGCAGTAGCATTTCCGGAGTATTCTGAAATTCTGTCTAGTCTTCGTGGCAGGAGGGTCATCCTAGATCTCGGTGCTCTCATAGACTTCTGCAGTGTAGACCTAGTATGTGCGCGTTGTCGCAAAGGTAAACAGTTTAGTTTTATTACTTGTACTTTATTTAGTTTTAGTAAAGCAATCAGTTTTATTACTTGTACCTTATTATTATATACCTTATCACTTGTATCATATTATGCAGGGAATATTTTGCCTGCAGTGTCTCATGACTACCAACCTCATATTGAGGACCATGGGTTGGCTTCTAAGATTCATATGTCTTGCACATATTGCATGTGCAAACCGTCCTTGGAGACCTCTATGAAAGTGGGCAAGGTGTATGAGGTGAACACTTTGCATGTCTTGGGCGAGCAGAACGTTGGCTTGGCCCCTGCCAAGGTTGAGAAGCTTCTCACCTCCCTTGGCATCGAGTATGCCTTGCACCGGACGAACCATGGCAGTATACAGAAGCACGTGGGTGCCATGGTCGAAACGATGGCCAAGGAGTCATGTGAGAGGGCCTTCGAGGACGAAGTGGGCGCCACCTTGGAACGAGGCGGCAACACTGACACCGAGATTGTGAATGGCACCACTTACGTCAACCTTGGAGCTACGGGTGATTGTGCATGGCCGACTCGAGGATCAGGACATTCCTATGCTTCTTTCTGTGGTGGCTTCATCCTCATGGGTGCCATCAACAAGAAGGTGATGTCCGCCAGCATCTTTTCCAAGATGTGTTCCACGTGTGAGGCAGCCGAGAAGACCGCCGAGAAAGAGAAGAAGGCCCCAGTGTATCCCACCCATGACTGCTTTCGTGGTTGCCGCGGAATCATGGCGGACTCCGACTCCTCCTGGCGGGGCTCTTCTAAGGCAATGGAGCCGAAGGGGGCTTTGAGCACCGCTTTGGGCTTGGGCAAGCAGGCCTGAAGCGTGACATCCTGAAGTCCATCATCGCCCGCGTCCGATACTTCACCGCGGACGAGGACTCCAATATGATCGCGGCACTGAACGACCCCAAGCTCATGCCGGAGTGGCTTCGGCCCGTGGACAAGCTGAGTGACCCCAACCACATGCAGAAGATCCAGTACAAGCTGTTGGAGGCCTTGCGGGTGGCCGAGAAGTGGAAGGGGGGCATCTTATCCAAGGCCGTCATCGACTACTTGAACCGCCTGTACCGTTACGTCATCAAGTTTGTGGCCGCCAAGGACGATCTGGAGTGGGCTATCCCTGAGGATGAGAAGATCGAATGGTTGCAGGGCGCGGTCGTGAACGTCGTGGACCATGCCTTCGGCAAGCACGAGAACTGCGGGAAGTATCGGATTCCTTTGGGGGATGGCACGTGGCACTCGTGGTGTGGGGTTGACGCGAACGAGCCCGACTACAAGCCCCACTTGCCCCATGGAAAGTTCCTTGCCCCGGATGACCCTCCTGGGTATTACGAGAAGGTGAAGGCCGTCTTCGTGGGGAGGTTGGCCGACAAGAAGGTGCTACAAAAGCAGCTCCATGACACCGACACGAACTCCAACGAGTCTTACAACTCAATGGTGGTTCGTGGCACTCTTCCCGGCGGTAAAGCTCAGCAGAATGGCCAGTCCGGGGTGTTCTTTTGGGCTCACTGCCACGCCATCATGATGAAGAATGAGGGCACGGGGTATCGTCGTGAGCTTTGTGCTCGTCTAGGCATTGACCCTCCGGAGAGCATGTACGCCTTGGATGAGCGAGTTCAACGGCGGAAGGAGAAGGCGGCCGCGTTGCGGGTGTCACACGAGGGCGCGAGGAAGCGCAGGTTGGTGAGGGATGCCAAGAGTGCCCGTAATGACCCATTAGACGAGAGATTCGGGTATGATAGGTCGGTGGGCTTTGGCCACGATAGCAGAGGGCAGGTCCTTGATGCTTCGGAGGACTAGGTGACAATATTGATAGCTAATAGAGCTCGATTCACGAGCCATAGCATAAATATTCTGTTTTCAGACATTATATATGTGCTCCACAAGTGTCCCGCAACTCTCAAAAACGCAACATGACCCCCATTTTTTTTCTAATCCATCAATTTGTATATGAATAAGGATTCTTAATTTTGATTTTAAGCGAAATGTATCCAACCATTTTCGAGAAATCATTTTTTGGAGCTGAAATATCCAGAATTTGGTACCACCTGGTCCATCGACGGAGCTTTCTCGAAAATGGTTCGATACATTTCGCTCTTAATTTTTTCAAAGACTCTTATCACATATATGTTGGACATGAGCACTTAAAAAATGGGGGTCATGTTGCGTTTTTGAGAGTTGTAGGCTCATGTTTGGCCGGCAGGAGCAAACTGCAGGATCTGCACACTTTACCCTAGAAAAATGACCATAATATACCCTAAATAGGGTTGTTACACCACTTTTTAAAATTTTGCCCAAAAGTATGGCCCTTAAGCTATAACCTCCGCAAAAAAGTTCTCAAAAATTCCAAATATTGAATTAATAGTGATTTAATACATTAAATGGGTAAAAACCCCCAAAATAGCCGGCACCCTACCCTTAAAAATGCTGGAAATGCCCGATTAAATCGCGGAGCTCTGTAATTCTGAAAACCGACGAGCAGGTCAGATTCAGGATCGCGAGCTGTCGCGACCGTCGAGCGCTTAGGACGGGATGCTTATTAGGACGGGGGCACGGGTGCGTTACAGTATAGATTTGTTGAGAAATTGGCGGGGAGCTGGACGGGCGGGCGGGGGAAAGCACTTATTATTAAATTGCTTCTCTCGTCTCTGACGTGAGTCGCTGAGTTGGATCTTGAACCGGACGAAGTACCTCTTTCCTCCTGCAGACTAATGCGACAATCACGCCAGCACTTGTATCCGTCCAACGAAAATTCATATGCGCTTACTCATTGACTGACCTGAGCTCGCACGTCGTGTTCGATACGTCTTTACCGCAAGGAGCAGCCCGCGTTCTGAAGCGTTTCGACGAAGAGTATCGAACTGCCTTCGTGCGAAGCGGGTGGTGAAAAAGCTTTCGTCGATAAGAAGTCTTGGTTGACTCGGAAGAATCTCGCGCACTATTTTTTTGTATATCCGCGTGACACTCTGCAGCATCCATCCCTGCAGCGAAAGTCTATCTTGCCCGCTTTCTGTGTTACAGTTCAATCCACCATACGATACTGTGACGTTGGCTTGTGAAAACGGAAATTTGGCACATGCCGCTGGAAGAAGACTAACTCTAAACTGCCGCACCTTCTTATTTTCTGCAACTGGCGCCTGGAAACACGTGTAACTGAGGACATACAGCATCATGCAAGCACCTACAGTTGCCCAAGGGCAAGGTTTCTGCCAGGAGTTGTTGGTTAAGACGGTGAAATCCAGTGTTAGTGAGAGCACCAGCGTTAGACGTTGCGCGAGAGCAGTCCAGCCCGGAACCTCTTTTACAAAGAGACTGTGCTTTCCGCTCCCGCAGCGTCGAAGTCTCACCTGTGCCAGCCTTGAGTTTTCACAAGGCCCCTCGCGCTCAGTTGAGCCTGAACTGTATCGGATAGAGCCGCAATTCTCCGGTAGATCCTTTTCGATTAGGATGAACTACTACGAAATCCTAGGAATATCACCCGCTGCCACTCCTATAGAGATCCACACCGCCTATTCTTATGTCTTCGCTGTACCCGTGGAGGACATATACAGCGAGGTTACGCCGGAAGCTCGCCGCGCTGTCATCAACATGATTTTCAACACTCTATCTGGAGAGGCGAAAGGTCACTATGATGCAGAGCTTGCAAAAAGCAATCCAGTTCCTGACGGCCCTCTGGTGTCGATCCCCTTCAAGTGGGCATCAGGAGCATTAGCTCTTTTACAGGAGGTACACTACTGTACGCCGTTCGCACAACTTATCAAACTTTGCCCCGCCTCCTCATATTTCCTGCTGACCTTATTCATTCCTTGTTCTATGCATTTGCAGGTTGGAAAAGCCGGGCAGGTGCTGCGTGTAGCAGAGTCTCTCCTATCAGATTCAGACTCCTCGAACTTTCGGCAGGACTTATTCGTCGCCATGGCCCTCTCGCGTTGTACCCTCGCAAGCAACGCATTGGGAGTTGGTCAGGTGCGCCGAAGCCCTTTACTTATCAGAGACTGCACCTTGTGCGTTGTATCCTCTTTACAGAAAAGAAGGCGCTCTCTGAGCGAAGTGCACTCACAAGTCTCCCGAGATATCAATTTATTTTCCCATCTCTGAAGTTCAATACACAAGCTTGGCGGCATGGTTTGCACCTCTCCCCTTGCTGCTCTCTCTTTGGTCCCTTCACTTCATAGCCTCTCCGCGAGTACGAGGCTGTCGCCAGTCGAGACTGCATCTACTGCTTCCGCTTTGCCGCGGTACACAAAATGCTCTTCTTTGCAATATCCAAGTTGTGCGTCACGCTGACCCATTTTTCAGCAGCCTCCTCCAACTATGGACTTAAAGACGCCCGGCCCTGAGGTTTCCGTCCATCCCGCGGACGTCGAAGATCACATAGTTCCCATTTATCATGGACTCGTAGTGTCGTCAGTGTATCTCCTTCATATCTGAAGACGCAGGCCTTTCTCTTTTACACGCCGGCGCTTCCTCCCCACTGCCTTGATGTCTGCCCTTGCTCTAACTGCGAGAATTGCGGCTTCGGCTCTTGCGTCCCCCTTTCGTGATCCCGGAGAGTTCGGGCCCGGGCAGCTCAGTGTCGTGGGGGTCGCGGTCGGTTTGGGCGCTAGGTGTCCCTGGCGTGCACACACTTGAAGTGCGCGTTAAAGGTGCTACGCGAGGCCGGGGGCGCCTCGCTAGCGCCGCATCTTTGGGATGAGGTGGAGGGCACACTTGAGTCCCTGGTGCCAAGCTGTATCGTGGAGCAGCTCTCACGCCCCCTCGAGCCTTCGGGCTCTGCAGACGTCGTGCGCGCCGGCGCCCTCAGGTCCTGCCTGTCCCGCCCGATTCTCCTCCCGTGGCCTTGAGCACTCCCCTCGACCCTCCCATCCATCCCTTCCGCGGTGAAGGTGTAAAACAACGAAGAAAGTCTCTCGATCCCACGTGCGTCACGTGCACGCTTTGATACCGGCTAACCAAGAGGCTCAGCTGAGACCTCATCACGGGCTCTGGATTGGGCAAGACGGTGAGGACGGAGGGTAGCGGTTGCAGGGCGCTAAAAGCGCTGCTTAAGCGTAGCCAAGAGACGAGCATGCACAATGCGGAGGTTCCCCCAGAATATCTGCGCCAGGTGCTGCCGCATCTGCGTGCGGAGGAGGTGTTGCAGCTGGTGCCTTGGACCGAGGCCCTCACGACAGGTGCTTCCCCACCTCTTCAGGGGCAGGGCCTTCTCCCCTCGATGGGGGTTTAGACCCTCAGATTGTCGCCTGCCATTCTTTTCACTGCCTCCTGACGGCCACAAGGGAGTCCCTGGGGTAGGCCGGGAAACTACCCGGCACCTGCTCTGGCCTAGACCTTGTATGACTTGCATCGTGCTTTCAGAGGCGGATGATTGTGACAGGATATCACTCCAACTTTATGGGTCTTACCAGTTGAATTATGCCACTGCCTTTGCGGATATCGCATGGAACTCGCAAGAGAGCGAAGCTGCTGCCCTGCGCTCCGGCACCACCTGGCCGTGCACTTGCCTCGCCTTCTGGCTGCAGAGATGCAGGGTGGAGGAAGCGAAGCCCCCGGTGTGCTTTGTGGGTGGTGCAGATGTCTCTGCTGCTGGGGGCAACAATGGGGTACGCCGATGGATGAGCAACCTGCACACAGTGGCCACGGCGCACATTGCAGTGGGGTTTACGAGCGGGCAGCCGAGGCTGATTCGGGACGGCGACGCACTCCTCCAGAAGGTGCCGCCCGTTGCTCTGGCTTCTCCCGGAGAGCCTCTGCCTGCTGCCTTGTCTCCAGAAGGTGCCGCCCGTTGCTCCGGCTTCTCCCCGAGAGCCTCCGCCTGCTGCCTTGTCTCCTTCTTGAAATGCACTATCCGCACTGTGGGCCGCGCTTATCTGAAAATCTGAGGTGGTTCCAAAACTGTTGGATGCAGGAAGGCTAGAGGTTCAATCTTCTTAGGCTTTCGCCTTTATTTGTGGATGGCCTGTGCATGCACTCCCACCCCAGTGAAGCGTGCGTGGCTCCCTGCAACTCGCGCAGGTCTGCTCGGCGGCGCAGAGACGCGGTGCGCGGTGATGGGAGAGGGGCGGCATAAAAGGTTTGGTGGTGAGGGACCGTGTGGCGCTTGGGGCGGGCGGAGGGTTGTGGACAGGCGGGGAAGCACCGCATGCACACACTACACCTGCGAGCAGTGTGCGCTGTTCTTCTTGGGAAGCCGGATGCTGCGCTGCAGCTGCTTGAACAGGAGGCGCTCATCCAGCCGGAGGCACGGGCTGCCAGGGAGCCTGCGATTGACGACTTTGATGACGACGAGGCTGGTGATGGCGGCGTTCCAACCAGCATGCAGGTGTGTGCGTGTGCACTTATTCTTGCTGTCCCTGTGGTACCTTTGTGGCAGGCACTGCTTCCTCAGGAGAGTCGTGGATTCGTCTGGCACTTGCTCTCTTTCTTGTCCAGTGCCCCATGATTGTTACACGTCTCGGCGGACTCGCGTTCATGGACCGGGATATGAGACACTGGCACCTCATTGTGAGCAGGGATGGCCGCCAGTTGTAAATGGGTGATTAGAGAGCTTCTTGCAAAAAGCTCTAAACCTGTGTGAGCCCAACACCTGATGTGTGTACGTCAGTGGCATCTTGTCACGGCCCCGCCCTGTTCCTGAACACGTGTCCTCTGTGACACGGGACAGTCAAACTGTGTAAAGAGTCTGTGTCCAGGTATCTTGCGGTATGGTAACTCTCCGTTGCTCTCTCCCGTTCTCTTCGCATTCACCCCCTCCTCCCACCAGTCTCTCCCATGGCTCTCTCCCCCTTCTTGAATGATGCTCCCGATTAAAAGTTCCCTATGCGGCCCGTGCGAGCGAGGCACAAAATGCCCCCCGGGTCGGTTAGATTCCAGATGTCTGATGTACAGCTGAAAAGTTCCTGAACACGTGTCCTCTGTGACACGGGTGTTGGTGCGTCACGTGTGATGTACCTGGCAGTGACTCGTGCCTTCGGGTCATGCTGTCATCCATGCTGCTTTCCTCACAATGTGTATATGTGGCATATTGGCCCGGCCTGGCTTGTTTGTGCATGCTTTACTTATCCCCTGGGGTGGTGTTGGGCTCGCTCTGGTTGGCACACCAGAGTGCCGTTCAGTGTATGGGTGGCTATAGGCATGGTGCATTCAGTGTTGTGCTATGCTGGGGCAGTGACAAGTGATTTGTCCCTTCTAGCCTGCCCCATGCTTGCCCCGCAGCAGAGTTGCGGGTCCTCGCATGTGGCAAGCCAGCTGTGAATGATGTTCACGCCGCGCCCCCGCATGCTGGGGAAGTTGCTGGATAGACATGCGCCGTCACCAGAAGTCGGGAAATGGAGCAGTTGATTTTTGACCTGCCCAATCGGAGTGCTCTGTGGGGCGCCGCAAGCCACCACCGCTATGGCATCCCTTGGAATGCAGGCTTCGGGCAGGCTGCTGTAGGGTTCTCTGGGTGAAGGCGTGGGATGGACGAGGAGGCTGACGCGGGAAACGGGTGACGTGGCGCAGGCGGACATGTTTGTCGGGGCTCGGGAAGGCCTCTCTGGCATATCCATGGCCACCTCCGTCGGACGCTCGGGCCTGGGCCTGTACGAGCCGGGGGAAGCCCTGCGCTTTTGCCGCAGGAACGCCGCTCCAGATGGGGACCTGCTGCCGGTTGCGACCCCCCTCCCCCGCCCCCTTCTTCGAATCCTCTCTCCCCTCTTCATTGCCAGGGCCGGGGCGAAGCGCGATTGTTGGAGGGGAAAGACTGCGTGTGGATATCCGCAGGGGGTGTGCCACCTGGTAAATGGGCGCCAAAGGGTTCCGCATCAGATGTGAACTGGTGTCAGAATGTACAGAGTTGCTTCCCGCCGCGAAGGTTGAGTGTTCTATCTCAAAAGCAGTGACAAGGTTTTGAGCTGCTTCAGGCCCCGAAGGCCGCAACCGGTCTCCCTAAGGCCTGCCAGTTTGCGACACCCTCAGAATTTGGAACTGCTCGGAGGGGACTCGGAATGCATATCCCTATATCTTATCAGGAGCCTCGAGCGTCGCTGAGCTCTGGCGGTGCTGCGGCGGCTATTCCTCATCCACCTGCAGAGCAGTTGCACTTGTGGTCAGCATATTGGTCTTGCTGTTTTTAATTGCAGGAATGGCACACCTGGTGGAGCGTGCGCGGTGTCGAAGGTTGGATGGGGCTGTGCAGGGGCTGTGCCTCTTCACGGAGCGGCTGCTCGAGGAGTGCATCCTGGAGCAGTTCCGCGACCTGCGGGGCACGAAGTGCAGCCTCGTAGAGTACTACGGGCAGCGGCGGGTGGTGGGTTACCTGCAGAGTGCCGAACTCTGGGACACCGCCCTCTCCTGGGTGCAAGGTCGAACCACTCCCTCTGCTGCCTCTCTCGCCTTCGGCTTCAAGGCCAATACGCGCCGTGGTCATCTGCTGCCCGCAGAGCGCCGTCTCGAGGGCCGTGATCATGGGTTGGCTTTCTGGCCTTGATCAAGCATCGATGATGCCCCTCCCTCCCCCCCCCTAGGTGTTGGGATCTGTTGGGCTACGCTGCTGAATATGGTGAGGGTATATCCAGCACAATGTCTGCATCATAAGCAGCGAAAGGCTGACTGCGCGGGCATGGGAGGGTCTGCAGTGGATCCTCTATAGCATGCAAGGGGCGATCAGGAGGGGTTGAAGGGGCTGTCAAGAGGGATGGAAGGGGCTTTTTTCCAGTTTTTTTTGAGCTAGCAGATTTGGCTGCGGTTTCGATGCAGGCGCGACGGGCTCAGTGCTGAAAATGGGGACGACCTTAATGTCGCCTGTGGAAGCGGCCGATGCTGGGCAGCCCTCAGGCGCAGCCCCTTCCAGACTGCCATTGGAACCTGCGGCAGGTTTGAGGTCCGCGGAGGCGGGCTCCGAGGCCCACAGCATATCAAGAGCTCACCAGGCAAATTGCCCGCTTCACCACTTGTGTGGGGCGGGGCCGCAGACTGCCTCGACTCCGTGCCACACCTTGATGGGTCCTCGTCACCCAGCCACCCTCCATCACCTGTTCTGATCCGCGTAGGCTTCCTCAATTTGAGGCCAGTCATCAACTCTCGTTGCTGGGCATTGGATGAGGCCAAGGGTGTGCTGGCGGGAGGGGCCCCTGCAGGGCCTTCAGGACAAGGTGAGGCGCATCAGCAGGCTGCGGCATGCCGTCGATCACTTTGAGCAGCGGACCGGGTCTAGTATGAAACCTGGGCAGCCGTCTGTGGGAGCCATCACCACGTTGTTCGCGGGCTCGATGATGATCGGAGCTGTTCTCGTAGTCGCAGCCACGCGCGCTGGGCAGCGCCCTGCAGTCACCAAGCCCGCACTTCCCGCCTTCCCCTCCACCACCGCATCGCTGCGAGAGACCCCCGGAGCCGTGCAGCGGGCAACCCCTCAGGTGCCTGCCCAGCGCTGTGGCCCGGGCGCTCAGTGGATGCTGCTGTTTCGGTTTTGCTCATTTTATTCTTAGGGGAGGGCTCACTGGAAGAAGGGGTTGAGACGGGGGGAGGGTCCACTGGATGAAGGGGTTG
>LGRX02016198.1:0-12643 GCA_001247695.2 Cymbomonas tetramitiformis
CGAGAGCCCAAATTCCATTCGAAATACTAAGGCACACGTAAATTCGCCGGAAAACTTACAATTCCAAAGCAGAAAAATATTGCGGAAGCGGTGGTGGTGGTGGTGCGTAGCACACTGATACCATTTTGTGGGAGGCAGCTGTAACCCTCCTCACATAACAGACACTGTAACTACTTGTGATGGGACTCATATAAAGTAAGGTTCTATATTATGCTTTATAAGGTCATAGTGAGCTATGTCACTCTTAGGATCTATGTCCTTGCTTACTACATATACTTGTAGGTAAGAATTAGGTATTATTTGACTTTTGCCATGCGGCTGTTTTACTCTAGAAATCTCAACTGTTTCTTTGGCCTTGGCCATTACTTAATCACTCAGCTCTCTGAGGTAATCCTAGTCAGCATGGCCAAGGCTCATCAACCTATCATATGCTTGTACTGCATTATCATGTGCCAGTATTCTTCATGACACATTATTACACAGTACAGTAGTACTGTGTACTCCCATATAAGGGGGGTCTCTTCCTCAACAGGGGTCTCGGGCGCTAATGCTGTAAGGCGCGTATGACACTACCGGCATGTATGACATTGCTGAGTCATCCGCGCATGACACCGTGTGTTGTCCTAGCACAAAAAGTTTTTGCAATTTTCGACTCCTCGCAAACCCCACCTTGAAATGGAAGAGTTGCGCGAAAGACTTTGAATCACCAGTGAAGCTCCCCAACGGCTGGACCGCGTGCTTGACAACAGCCGCTGTTCGCAAGGCAAACAAGGATCGGTTTGGGAAGTGCTCGGTGTCACCACACCAGTGTCTTTGTATGAATTGTGGTAAACAAGGGGCGAAGCGGTGTGGTGGCTGTCACCAAGCAGTGTATTGTTCCCATGATTGTGCGGAAAAGCACTGGAAGTCGTGCCATCGACAGGAATGTAGTAGAGCAAAGCTGAAGAAGTAGGCAAAATCGTACCTTGCGAACCGTAATTGATCAAGACCAATGTGAATAAAAGATGAATATGTACATGTAAATGATATGTTTTTATAATGAATACGAGTATTGTTCATAATGAATAAGAGCATTGCAACCTATGCCCATGTTCGGTGCGGTGTGAGGACAGCTCCTCTAATACGCGACCTTACAGTGCAGGGGGGTTGTGTGGACCAGGGGGGGCAGGAGTACGGGGGCAGGCCATGGCTAAGAACGTTCCCGGGAGCGGACGCCCATTCCGTGCACACCCAAAAGTATACGGCGAACGTAGAAGTCCTGTTGGATTACCACATCAGTGCGGGATGTTCGGCAGATGACGAGCAGTTGAATGCCATCAGAGAGTTCCGAGGAGGAGCGGCGCTCGCCGTCTACACGGCCCAGTTGGCAGACTTAGAGCTCATCGTGGAATGGATAAATTGGATCAGCGAGGAGCTGCGTAGGTTGTTGCAGTTACTTGAGGAATACAGCAGCGAGGAAGAGACGCTTCGGAAGGCGCATAGCGCATTACCTCCTGGCGAGCACCTCCCTAGGGGGAGTAACCGGCAATTAAATGAAATGGGCTTGAGTATTACCGACCTCCGGAAAAAGCTGCACAGTAACATTACGGTCAACGGCAAAAGTTGGAAGCTTGCACGCGAAGCTTTCGGCGAGCCCCCCCCTGACCCCGGAGTTCATTAGGATGGGGGTGGAGGCCCTCCAGGATTTCTGTGTTCGGCTTCGTACCTGGAGGGATTTGGCCGTTAGCACACAGAAACTTGTTCATCAGGAATATGAGCTGACGCTCAATCCGAGTTCGGAAAGTCTACTACCGTTCTTCGTGGTGGGTGGACTGTTTTCGAGTGCGGTGGCCAAGTATAAAACCCCACCGTTGATATCCCCGCACGGCCGGGCGCAGGTCTATTGCCTATGGGAGCATGGTGAAGCGCATGGTGGCCAACCGCAGCGAGTGTTTCGTAGAGTGTGGTGGTACATGCGAGATGAGATGGAGCGGCGGGGAGACTGTATCTATCGCCATTTGGGGGAGAGGACGCCGGACACAAAAGTATTCCTGCCGGCGCCTGCTGTACTCGGTCGCTGCATTGACAGCCCCAGTCAGGTCATGCACACCGACGTTCATGCGCATTCCATGGAGGAACTGCTTGGGCTGCCACGGGTGTATGGTGAGGCTGGAATCCGTACCTACTCCGCCCTGATGTGCCTGGATGAGCAGGGTTACACTGAGGTCTTGCCTGAAACGGTTGAGACGAAGTACTGGCCGGAGAACAAGGATGGTGTCATGCAGCTGCCCGCGGCTTTCCAGGGCTTCCCCACCGCCTCCCCTTTCCAGCAGGCGCGCGTGGGAGGAGGGCCCGGTTGGATGACCGTGTGGCCGGCCACGCTCACGGCACACCAGGGAAAGTGCCCTAGTCAGGCCGTGCCCAAGCTGGAAGGATTATTCACGCAGAGGTCCCTGTCCCTTTGCGTGCACCATGCGTTCTTGTACCTGGAGAAGGATGTCATCGACCTGGACAACGCTGTGCACATCGCCTCACACGGGTTCACGGAGATGTACGGCATGCCTATACGAATGGTGTGCATAGCATGCGGTGATGCCATCCAGTTCAAGGGCGGGTACGATCTCCTCCCAAGGGTGCACGCCTGTAAGGCTTGCATACACCCCCTTCACGAGGGTACCGATCTGACGCAAGTGGGGCACGTGATGTGCTGCGAGTGCTTTGACTTCTGGAATGCGAGGGGATTAAGGCCACCGCTAATGGTCCACGAGAGGCACGTGGAATATGACGCCACGTTGCAGGACTTTCAGGCGCTGGAACCGGCGGAGGCACGTGCGCGCGCGGTTGTCAACTTTGCAGACGTGGCCATGGGTGCGCGCCAGATTCTGCTCGCCTTCGGTCCGAGTGCCGACCTCTCACCGGAAGAGCGCGCCTCCCTCCGTCCGGGATGTGAAATGGAACCTGCCTCCGGCAGAGGCACCAAACCCGGAGCAATGTGCGGGACCCCCCCTGCAGTATGCGGAGGGGCAGGTTGTTGTGCAAGTGTCAACGGTGCAGGGGTTCCATGAACACCCGCTCTTCCAGAAGGTGCAAGTGTCTTGCCCCACGATGCAGTCAGTGATCAAGGCGCTTTGCGTGTCTGTACATCGAGCTGCAGCCAAACCCAGCATGGTGGCGACGGATGAAGGAACAGCAGCTCCGGTTGCTGCTTGCGCTGACGAGCATGCGGTGCTGCTTGGCCACACACCGGTTGGTGCTCCAGCTGTTGGCGGTGGTGAGCAGCCTAAGAAGCAGCCCAAGAAGCCATTTTCAGGCATGCGGTCTCCAGATGCCAAGGTCCGGCGGGCGGCGGCTAAAAAGCGGAAGGCGGCGGAGCGAAGACGGCGGACGACACCCGTCAGGCAGCCTATGTTCGACGCCAACGGTTACCTAACCAGTGAACTCTTACACCAGCTTAGCTTTCCCAGCATGGAATTGGCGAAGCTTGTGGCTTCCGTCATCACCCACAACTGGAATGCTTCACGGCCCACGTTCGCGTGTCGGTGCAGATGCCACCTGTCCCCATCGGATGTCCCTGGCTGGCATTGGAACGTGGCCTCGTTGCAGGCAGTCCCACCGTGCCTTGGGCTGGCTGAGCGTAACACTAAGGCGAGGAGTGCACCTATGCCTGCCACTACAGCACCTCCCACCGTGCCATCGCACGTGGCAACTTCCGGCAGGAAAAAATGTCGCCCTAGGAAGACGCTGGCAGCCATGAAATGCGGATTGCAGGGCCAACCGGCGACCAGTGCTGCTGCACCTATGGCTGCTCCCGCGGCCACACCGGCTCCGGAAGCACGCGTCGTCGGGGCAGCTCCGCCCCGCCCCCCACCCAGGCCTGACGGAGGGCACCTTGGTGTATGGCAATGATGGACGGGTGCACCATGTTCGGACTGCGGACATGCGATTGATGCTAGATTTTGCGTGTGACGCACCAGGCGAGGAAGGTCGACTGATTTTTGACACGGAGGTCAAGCAACTTCAGACCGACGGCCCGCACGTGATCGCTGAGCCGGGTGTTCTGGACGCCAGAATGTAGCTAACCCATGTACAACCAGCGCAACAGCAGGGCTTTGCAACCGACGACACCCTCAAGGAATACCTGGCAGGGGGGGTTGGGGGGGGGCAGGTATGTGGACCATGGAGGATTTCCTGAATTTCGTGGTATACTACTCACCTTTGGTGTTTGGCGATCTGCTGGTCCATTGGAACATGGACATGGAGGCTGCCTGGCAACACCTGCGGCGGGCGGTGTTGCATTACACGCGAGGGATGGTAACAGCAGATAGCCCCCTCACGGAGACGGAGGTACGGCGGGCGCGGGAGGTGGCAAAGAAGCATTTGTGGGAGCACGCCGCGATCATGGAAGATAAGGGCCCGGCGAAGATGCTTACATTCAACATGCGTCTGGCGGTGGTGCACCTGTTCCGGCAAGAATACTATCTAGGGGGTGTGGGTGCGGCCATGGAGTTCTGGGTGGAACGAGGTATTCAGCGGGCGAAAGGAATCGTGAAAGACTCTCACGTCACGAACAAGCCTGTGGAGGCCATCATGAATGGGACGTGCGAGAAGCTCGCCCTGGAGGCATATGTAAGCTTGCATCCAGCAATGCGCTCCCTACCGGAGTTAGCTAACGAGCTTTACCCCGGCCAAGCAGCGGTCTCGGTTGGGCTTGTGGACCCAGCCGCGGAGGCTAAGACATCTCTTTGCTATTTCATGGGTACCGGCAGGCGTGTAGCTCACGACGCACCCGTCCTCGCAAGCTGCTTAGCACAACTGCAGCATTTGGTTGGCATGCTGCACCCCCGGCAGCAGGGCGCACAGGCATTATGCACGTGCGATATCATTGTGTACTTGAGGATGTCCCTGAATCTGGAGGAATTCACGTCTTCCTTGTACACGAGGGCGGAGAAGCGAGTCTCCTACCACGTTTCCATCTCGGACACTGGCTTCGGGAACATGCTCCCGACTGGGCTGGACTCCCTATCAGAATTCCCATATGCGAAGGTCCTTGCATACTACCTGGTGATAGACACCGAGAGCCAGCATACGGTGTGCCGTTTGGCCAGTTTGCGAGCGTACCGTCAGGTAGAAGATGCATATATGGAGAACCAAGGAATCACTGTGCTCGCCAGAAATGATTACGTAGAGCTGCTACTGCCATGCGCGCTCATCGGAACGAAGGCATTATTCGTTGAAACAAAGAATAAAGACACGGGCGACAACCTCTACCATGCGGTGCACCTGCTGCGTGAGATCCAAGGCATTCATTGATCCCCTTCCGCGCTTCGTTCAGGTAATAAGAATGTGAACTTTCCTGTGGTGTCGTACGTGCCATTTTCTCATAGGCTGCTCGAAAAAGTCACAAGCGGCAAGGGGTGTAAGTTACTGAGAATCTGGGGTGGGATGCGCAGCTTCCAGGCCTTCTCTCAACTGCAACAGCGAGCAGTCCCCGACGTTCCCAACGGTGCTGCAGATCTATCTACGGCAGCAGAATCATTCGCCTGTCACTCTGCACGTGTATGTCACCAAGCCACGTGGGTTATACTACATAGATAGATAGATAGTTAACTGGAAGCTGGATGGAATGGGTAGCATCCCATAGTAGTGTACGTACCCAGCTGCTGACTGCTTGATTGAAGGGTTTTAGGGTTTATGGTTTAGACCCTAAATATGGAACCAGTCACAATGTTACATTTGTAAATATCTGTGCGATGGGAAGCATTGTCCTGCCTACACGTGTCTTCTTAACAGCCAATTACGTGCATGCATGTGTATACAATCTTTAAATATCCAGCATATAGCTTTCTTACACGTGTGCATATCTCCTACATTCCAGCCAATCACGTGAATGAGCTTTGCGCCGAGGGAGGGGACGCTTCCTTAGTCACACTTGCTGAGCATTAACGCAGTACTTTACCACGGAGGGTGAGGCGGAGCCGAGCGCTGCCACTGCCCAGTCCAGAGAGCGTGAGGCACGGCGATTGGCACGAGAGAGGAGTAGTCAGGAGCTTGACACTGGCTATATGAGCACAGAGGGGTCGGGTCCAGAATCCAGCCCCTCCACACCGATATCAACAGCAGCAGCAAGAGCAGCAGCAGCAGCAGCAGCAGCAGCGCTCGCAGGAACAGCAACAGCCTCAGAGCCTGCAGCCAATCAGTTCCTCTTTGCGTTTGACGACGTAGACGAGATGGATCAATATGACAGGGACAGTCGCACGCTTGACAAGGCTGACGTTAAACTCTGCTACACTGGTGGTGGCAAGAATGAAGACAGGGCGCTCTTTATCAGGCGTTTCGTTGAAATGGTGACAACAGCCCCACAAAGTTCACGCATTACTGCTACGTGGACGTCACACTGGCGGCGGGCACACCGCACATGACGCTTCACCGGCTGTACGCCTTCGTGACCTTCGAGCCCGAGAACTCTTGGGACCTGCTGATAGGTACTGGGCCGCTGAAGAACTCCTTGATGATTGATATCAAGCTTGGGAGTGGCGTGGCCGTGTCACATGCGCCGACGATTCTGGGCATGGATGCTCAGGTGGTGCTTCCGTTGGTGGACATGACACCACCCAGGCGTCCCGACCTGCCCAGGCGGGTGGACCCGGCGGTGTGTTTGACGTCGGAGATCTTTGGACAAGGAGTGGAGTGCGAATGGCTAAAGCACCCACCACTGAGCACGAGGGAGGAGAGGTTCGCTGCTTCTGGGGTGCGCCTTGAGCACATCGATGACGGTGACGTGTCACCAGTGAGGTCACCGGCGCCTTCGCCAAGAGATCTTGCTGAACGCCCACGACCTCGAGTCAGCACGCGAGCGGAGATTGAGGCACGGAATCGCCATCGGACGTGTCCCCTCGACGACCGCCGGAGGAGTGCCCTGGCGCCGCTGGCGCCCGCCGTACAGGCAGCATCGGAGCGCATGCTCGCACAGTTTTACGGAGAGCCGAGCCCTTGGAAGGGTGGACACGCAAGATGGTTCACTGAGGACCAGGTTGCCGGGAGTCGTCCGTCTCTCAACGCCCCTCTCAACTACAACTGGGCGGATCAGAGACTGTATCTGGACCGGAACCACATCGCGCGTCTCTGCCGCATCCTCCAGTGCCCAGCCCGGGACATGCCGACTAAACCTTCCCAAGATCATGTCTGCGTGGAGTTCACCCGGTGTCGCGAGCAGAAGTGGGTGACAGTAGACCAGCTGATGTCCCCTAACTGGCTGTACGTGGATCAGAAGCTGCAGCACGACGAGGAGAAGGACCGCTGGATACTCGATGGCAACTACATGACGCACATACCGTCCTCTGCCAGCAAGCACAACGTCGTCATGCCTAGGGAGAGAGGCATTTCGAGGCTCGACTTCACCCCGATCCAGAAACTGCAGGACAAGGTCCAGGCGTTGTTCAAATACCCCAGTGGTGAGGTCACTGGGACCCTCATGTGGGATCTGAAGGAGCGCGCCCTCTGTGTCCAACCGAGCGCAGCCACGCAGTACCTCGACTTGATGGGCTGCACGTTGGATCATGCGCTCGTGTACAATGGCGAGGAGTTGCTGCAAGAGCTCCAGCTCCCTCACTGGTACGAGAGCACTGGTGTCTGGGCATACCAGTTGCTCAGGTATCTCTGCCCAGTGGACGTGGAGTCCCTCTCGGATGGCATACTCCAGCAGTATGTTCGACACGGCCACGATGGACCACCCCTGGAGCTCGTCTCTCTGGATTCCAATGACAGGTACTACCCAGTGGAAGATGACCTTGGTAAGCCCGGCAGAGTGTTCTCCGAGAATGCAGCCGCCCAGGAGTACATACGCCTGGGGGAGATGAGAAGGATGCTCAAGTCGGTCGACACCGAGCGGCAGGGGTACGATGCGATCGACGCAGGTGCACAGCGCAGGCCACCGCCACCCAACAACATGGTTAACACCAGGCTCACAAAGCGAGCCCCAACGCAGCCACCTGCGCCTACCGCAGGGGCAGGACCATCTCAGGCCGCCGCAGGGCCATCTCAGGCCGACGCTGGGCCGTCTCGTGCCAGGTCCGTCAGCAGGTCCGTGCTGGCACGTTCGAGGTCACCGCCGCGCATATCGGATATCGCATATCGCGCAACGCCATCGCCACCATCCCGCGACAGTGGGCCTGTGGGCAATTCTCGTGAGTTGTCACCTCAGCTCATTTGCGCCGCAGCAGCTGGACCATCGAATCCTGCCGCTAGCCCTTCTCGTGGAAGGTCGCCGCCTGCATCGCCTGATATGACCAACGTTGGCTCATGGGCGAACTCAGTCTATGTTCCACGTGGTGCTCGATCACGTTCCCCGCGAGGCGCGCCTTCTACACCTCCGAGTCCACCACGGGCGCAGCATCTGTCTCAGTCCCCCGCGAGGGCGCCTCCATCTCCATCGGGGTCGGATTGGGATGCCGTGCGGAGAGCCAGCTCATCCGACAGCTCAGTGCACAAGTTTCTGTCCGTGGAGGAGGTGAGGGCCTTGAAGGATCGCCGCAACCTCACCGTCTTCATGGTGAAGTTTGGCGTGACGTTCGTAGACCGCTGTCGAGGCCGCCGAATCGTGTATGAGCTTGGCGTGTGCAACAAGGAACGAGGTCTCCGGCTTCGGAAGCATCCAGGTGTCCCCGGCAAGGTCGCCAGGAAGCACGACAAGACTATCCATTGCGGACACCAGGGCTGGCGCCTCCCTCTTGGGGGACAGACGACGTCTTCCAACCTGCTGGAGGCGATCATGTCGGCCTATGCCGATCTGTCGAACTTTGATTCGGGGCACAGGCGCGAGGGAGGCCATGCGAGGAACATCGAGGGGTTACTGTGCTCCTACGTGGGGCTAGAGTCAGCACACGTGCTGCGCTGCATGGCGCACCCGAATGCCACGCTAGTGCACTACATCTTCATGGAGCAGGAGCGGTTTTTGTCTTGGCGCGCTGAGTTCACGAACGATTACCTCATGCGGGACGACCGGAAGTTCACGCACTTGCAGTGGGAGACCAAGGAAGTGGCCGCGCCGTGGTTGCTGCCAGCGCTGGAATCCCTAGAGGCACGTCGTCTCCCAGCAGCTACGCCGCCCGCCCTTCAGGCTCGAGTGGCCGAGAGGCCTGAGCACATGGACGCGATTTGGGCAAGGAATATGGACGAGGTCCGCGACCCCCCTGCACGTCATCAGCGCCATCCTTCTGGCAGTGCGGCTGGACGTCGACAGGGCGCGAGCAGTGCTGCGCGCTCGTCTGCTCCTTCCGCTGGCCGCCACGGGACTTCCACCCATGTCGTCCCCGCACCAAGGACATCCAAGATACCGGCCAACCGCACCTCGCGGCGCCCTCCTTCTCCGGCGCATTCGGTGTGCACCGATGAGACGATGGCGTTTGAGCGCCACACAGAAGAACGACGTGAGGCGCAGCGACAACAAGCGCGTTTTCATCAGGGCTCCCCGGACACAGTGGGCGGGCGGCCCTGATGCGCAACCAACGCTGTGGCCGTGGGCTGCCGGCACAGGCAGTCCGCTTAAGGCCGGGTGTCCTGCGAGCGTGCATCTCGCTTGCAGGCAGTGCAGTGGTTTGGTGGTGGCTGGGACGAGGTCCCGTGCCCATGGTCGCCATTTGGGCGATGTGGGAGGCAATGACGTGGCACCTGTCATGGTGCCCTTTTCAGATTTGGTGGAGGCGCTGCGTGGCCTCTCTTTTGGACCGGCTGCCGGTGTGGTGGTCGATTGCTCGACGTTATCCCCGTCGTGCGTGTTATGCCATTTGGGTCTTATGGGCCCTCGCTTGTGTCTGGTACGTTGGGTTCCTTATCGTGCGCACCACGGGCATCTATGCTGGCGTACACCGTGTTCGTGCAGAAGGTTGGATGGTGGTACCCCTCCGGGGGGTGGTCATTTCCTTGGCATGCTGGTCGCAGTGTGCCGCAGCCCTCCTCCTCGTGGTCCTCGCCTGGCTTTGGGTCTGCGCCAGTATTTATGCTGAGGATGTGGCGCACCAAGTTTCTTATGTCGTGGACATCCCTCTGGACGCACGTGATGTTCGAAGTGGCCGGGGGTGGACTGTTCAGTCCTTGCGCTGGTCCCAAGTTTTCTTACTGGGCCGCGTGCGCCTGCCCGCTTTGCCGGCCAGGATGAACAAGCCTCGCTTTGCGACGCGCTGGGCACAGCTTCAGCGCAATCTACGACTTCATCGCGTCGCGCAGGTCGCCTATATGGCGCTTGTCCTTACGCTAGTGGTCTCCACAGCCGCTGGTGGGAGTACTCGCTTGGCGCACGGGGGGTGGAGAGTAATGGCGTGCTTCTTCGCTTCGAACTCGCCGGCAGCCGCAGTGCGTCTCAACAGAATTTTGCGATTTTTCTGCTTTTGTGCGGAATCTTGTGGGTCGCTGGCAAGCTGACCGAGAGTGTGCCTGTGCATGGTGTCATGTCACCCACGCGCAGTGCCTGGGGTGCGTCCCCCTGCACTTCTTGGGAGGCTCAGCAATCCTCGAGGCAATGGGAGCCGGGCTGGGAAGCCAACGTCACGGAGCAGGATGAGGTCTTGCCGTACACTGTGCTGGACGAGCTTCAACCTCTGGGTGACACGACAGTGACCAAGGACGAGGCAGCGTGGCTCGACACTGAGCTCAATGCCACGTTAGGAGGACATCCTGACTTCAAGGAGGAGCACTGGGAGGAAATGCGAGCTGTTCTCCGCAGATGCAAGAGCACTTTTGCCAACAGCCCTCACGACCTGACAGGCTACAAAGGCAAGGCGGAGCACAACACGTTCTCCATCTCTTTCATAGACGAATCCAAGGCTGCCTACCAGAGACCCAGGAAGTACAGCCCGGGCGAACAGGAAATCATTGACATCCACTGCAAGGAATTGCTAGAGTATGGTTTCATAGAGCCTGCAGCCAAGCATTGCAGACATGAACAGACTATTGGGAATAAATGAATCTCGATCATCGTCTAAAAACCTTCATTTTGACACAATTTTCGTCGTCTAAAAGTTATTGCCACGTCATCTGAAATGTGCCACGTAAGCGACACGTAAGCGACACGTAAGTCGTCCCGCAATTTTTATTACAAAATATTACTCGAATTATTTATTTGTGCATGATGCTTTCGTACTCGGCGAGTCCCGGTAGATTTTTTTGTTGCATTTTTGCTCATATGCGTGCATATCATGTACAAGTATGCAAATATGGGCACATCCATGTGCAATTTAGGTCAGCATGCACGGTACACGTTTATGGATGTGCATATTCGGATGCTTAAATTCCCGTAAAATAAGTTGCAACTGAGATGGGTACTCGCATATGATACACAAATCTACATCATCATACAAATTTATTCAAAATACACCAAATATTTCTCTAGGATGTCTAGGAGCACATAAATAAGGGTAAGTGTTGGTGTATTGGGCTAGCAGAATAATACATTAGTGTAAGTATCTAATGTGAGCTTGCAAATGCGCATCCAACAGTTGAAAGTACCATGTTTCTCCTTGGGGTGTCCCTGATCATAAATCGTTAGCTATGATCCATCCCCCGAGCCCATCCGTTGTACTGTCGAGTTCATCTTGTTGAAGTGTTCTTCTCGTAAAGGTCATGCATTGGCTTACTTTTGCAAATAGACTTTCTTCACGGGGAACCGGGTTGAAATAGGAGCGACCAGAGCGCAAATATTTATCAACAATGCGTATCACGCGTGCAGCAAGCCGGCAGGTCATGTGCACATCGGGGTAACGATTCAAATCGGTTGCCGGCGCGTTTGATAAGCTGTCGATGGCCCACACCCCAGCGTTTGACAGGTCATCGTAACGGAGCAACACATTGATATTTACCAACGGAACATTGGGCACATGGAGCATGGAAACGAATGGGGAGCAAGTATCATCGCCACATTGAATCTGCCATTCCAAGATGGGAAGTGAGGACGATTCTGATCTTTCAGTCGAATTGAATCGCACATGTAGAACATGTTCGTGGGGGGACTCGGGCAGTGGGGTTAAAAGGATGGTGTCCAGCGCGAACATTTTGAGGTGGTCCGCGATTAATTTCGGAGACATGCACATTCCGCGAGGTGCCACCATTTCAGGATACTTTTGATGATAAATGCTCTGTAGGCGTAGCAGGGAGACATCGGCTCGGTGAATTAAAAGACGAAGGTTGGCGTCCTCCATAAAGAAATGTAGGCGGTAAGAAGAGAGCGGGTGATAGCGTTGCCGCAAGGGACTAGCGCAACACTTAGCGCGGGTTACGGTGGGTGCAACAGGCTCCCCCACGTAGAGCTCATAACGGTACGACCACCTCCAGATCATAGGAGGTGGTGGTGGGGGAGGAGGTGGTGGTGGTGGGGGAGGAGGAGGCGGTAATGGGGCAACTGGAAAATAAAGCGGCAGAGGAGCAACAAATGCAGAATCATATGCGGACCGACTCAGTCGGTTCCCGCACATCTCCAAGAACGGCATATGGTCCTCAGGGAAAGGAGTGACTTCTCGAATTCGCTTTGGCATCTTTACCTTTAGCTAAGTGTTTGATAAGCGCTTGAGTTTAAGACCTATAAACAACAAAAAAACACAAAAATGATTTAGCCATGTCTTAAATTCTGCCGCGCTAAAAAGGAAGAGCTGCAGGTGAGCGACTCATCCGCGGATGA
>LGRX02016202.1:0-16012 GCA_001247695.2 Cymbomonas tetramitiformis
AGGGCGCCCCTTTTTATAGTGTAGAAGTACGTGACAATTCCAGCGTACAACACAGGCGGGCGGGCGGGTTTTAATAGTGGGAATCGTTAACACTGGGCGTAACACTTAGCCCCATACGGAAGGCATGGACACACCTATATTGGGGCCTTGGGAGCGGGCAAGCACCCCTTTCCAAGCACCGCCCTCCAAGCACCCCCTTCCAAGCACCCCCTTCCGCAAGCACCCCCTTCCAAGCACCGCCTTCCAAGCACCGCCCTCCAAGCACCGCCCCTCCATGGTGACGATATGAGCGGATCACGCGGTGGCAATATGATATCATATCGAAATGTTGTGGTGATACGAAATATTGCGGATTCATGAATTGTAGCGCGGGTGAAGTGAAATAGCGTGAGAAAGGAGGAAGAGGAAAATGGGAGAGGAAAAGGAAAAGGAAAAGGGAAAGGGGAAAGGGGAAAGAAACGAAGAAAGAAAGAAGAAAAACTAGAGGAGGCGAGGGGGAGAGGGAAAAAGTATGGAGGGAGGGGCAGGAACCCCCCCCCGCAATCCGCGACCCCCATATGCCGGGAGGCAGCGCTCCGAAAATCGCAGGATCCGATATACGGCAGGATGGCATATTCAGCATGCCTCTACCTACCGCAACTTAAAATATTTGTACATTCAGCAGGATACAATTTTCAGCAGCATGCTGTATTTTTCACATCGGGATATAATGCTGATGCAGAAAATTCTCCACCTGGGCTGCACTCAAAACTACTGCGAAAGCGTCCGTGATGGGCATCGCACGAGCGAGGTGGCAAGCTGGCTGCGTCAAAAGTTATCTTCCCGTGCAGATTTCCAGTGGGCTGCGCGAAACTAGCAACACTAAAACTCATAGATGCGATGGAGCTAGTGTTCGATTGAAGAAAAGGACTTTTGGAAACTTCGAGTTTGACGCTAGTGTTGTCCACGTATGGGTGATATTCCACCTCAAGCGTTCGTATCGCCGTGTTTGTGATGTCGGTGTACGTGGTGTTCTCATCGTTAATTTGAACCCACTCGGGACCAAAGATCGCCTTGGATCCCACGCAAATTGTGATGCACGTGTAAAAACAAACCATTTCAAAACCACATACAATGTGCGATATATCCGCAAAATTATTTGCGTTCAGAAAACGCTGCTGTCCATGCTGCCAAACGCGTAAGAACTGAAGAATTCTCTTGAAAATTCCACTCTGGAGCTCTCCAGATGGAGACTCTCGATCGTACTCTTAACACTGGGGGGTCAGAATCCTGCGTGACATGTGCCATGTACCGTACAACAGGGGCGGGCGGGTCACGTACTTCTACACTATAAAAAGGGGGCCTAAGAGCAGAGTCTGTAGCAAAGCGAAAGGAGATAGACCCAGACTAACCTCCGGACTATCACAGAAAATTAAAAAAAGATCGATCTAAACTAAGAAAAAATCGCTTTCGGAAGCTCTGGTCTCAGCGCATATACACACACATATAAATATGTGTTTATGATTTATATCTTTAAATACAAATATATTATATTCATATTTTCGACTGCTTTTATATAGCTCATATGCTTGTTGACTCTGACGCATGACGCTCCGCTGCGCTGCGCTGACGCGCTCTCGCGCTCCAGGCCCATGCCCATGCCCAATTGGAATTGCCCATAGAGATACTGTAGTGGTGAGCTGGTGATGGTGACCGTCATCGTCATCGTCATCCCCGGTCTATGCTATATATCATTTCATATATCCCTTTGGAGATATTATGATTTCTTGACTTGGGATATGATTTTATTTACATTCATATAAATAAAGATTTTGCTCACATGCCGAGGACATGTTTGGCTCCGGGCCTCCGGCACTCGGCACAAACGGTATGGTTGTAAATTGATCCCTTTTATATATCGGACATGTTACATATAAATAATATATTTGGACCCTTTTCATGAAAAATATACCTAATATCGGCTCGTGTGATGTGTCGTATCGTGTCACGGCATACGATATAAATATTGACTAAATGAAAGTGAGTACTGTAATTTATTTACTCAAAATTCAGTCCGAAGTCGGCGAGGCGAGGCGAGGGCTTTCGGCGACTTTTACGTTAGGGATGAGGGTGGCCACACCCTACCGTATATGCCCGATACGTAGCTAAATAGCATATTCCATATACAATAAAGATACAGTATTGAGTATAGCATTGGCCTTCCTTGTGCATAGCATCGTGTCACACAACGGGAATAAACAAATTTTAAATTTGTATTTTAATTTATAAAAACTGCGTCGTCCTCCATCTCCATCTCCAGTTCTCCGCTTCTCCCTCGCCTCGCCTGGCGATGGCGAAGTGGCGATGGCGATGGCTGAGGTGGTGAAACGAAAACCTCATTCAGTAATTCAACAGTAAGTTGAGAGTATCATCTTATCATCTCGTCACCATCTTTTGAATGTTTTGGTGAAGATGCGAGCGTAGTATTGGTGGAATAAAAAAACAATGCTGCTTCCGTATAAGGACATCTATTCATAATATGAAGCCCTATGATAAATTTGAGTCTCCGTATACGACAGTGCAGCTCGCGCCACTCAAATGTGGTCACTCCCTCTTCCGCCAGGTTGATGGCGCTTATAACAGAGCCGCGTAAAAATGCCTCAGGGCCAAGTTGATAAGCATTGCACTCTCGCGACTTCTCTGAAAGAACGGGCGAAGTTGACTTGAATACCGTAGCTGCGAACTTCTCTTTTCTTGTGAATAACTGAATATTGCACTTTTGGGCGACTTCTCCTATTGAGCTAGGCACGTCCGAACGGCCAGGTCATCTTCTGCCAACACTGAACTCGGAGCTCATATATGGAGGATAAATACGACAAGCTATATGAACACCCCCCGGTCACACCGGAAAGCCTTCATAACCTGGCTTCGGGCGCTGTGGACTTTGAAAATGGAATAGTTGAAGTCCTCGGTGCGAACGGCCAGCCCGAGGATGTGCTGGATCTGCAGACTGAGGAAATGTTCACCCTGGAAACCTATGGAAGTTTAATTCAAGACCACATGGAAGAGAAGAAGGCAAGTCTCCCTATCCCCTCACCACGTACCCCTATCTTCTCGCCTGATGTCACATTTTCACGCCTGAAGTTCATCCTACATCTTTGCGTGTTTCAGAATTTCATTATTGCGCGCGCCACATCTCGCGACAAAGAGAGTCCAAGAAAGACGAGATGGTCTTATTACAGCGCCCATCATCTGAATAAGGTGCGCATTTTCAAACGCTGTCTCGCTCTGATGCATTCGTTGGGAAGGGCTGAAGGAAGCGCGCTTGCTCGGGGTTATGCGCTATTTCCCCAACTTGGCACTGCCCCGCGAAGCGTCTTGTGAACGCCTGCGTCCTTTGACTGCGACCGCGACGCTCCGCGTGTGTCCTCAGACGCGCGCTGCTCAAGGGCCAAGGGCGCAGGTCTGTCACGGCTGTTCAAGTGTGAGTTATCCGAGTTGGGAAGGAGAGTGCGTGTGCATGGTTCAGTGGCGCTGCTTGGTATCCATAGTTTTGAACGTTCACATATATCAGAGATTAAAATCGCACACAAGCTTGCAGCAGTCGTCACGTGTGTTCCTCAGTAGCGATGGCAGACTGCATCGCTCGCCGCTTGTTCTTGCGAGTAGCGACGGCTGCTTGCGCTGCCATTCGCCCCTTGGTTTGCGCGGTAGCGACGCCAGCTTTTCTGCGCACCAGTTCCTGCCCTTATTGCCAACGCTTCATCATCGCTTACTCCGTGTCTTCTTCGCCCGCAATGCCAACCTGCACCTGTTCGCCTCCTCCAACAGGTGCTCTTTCGATGGAACGCCCAGAACGAGCTCATCCACCGCTACATGCGCAGCAATACCTTGCCGCCTGCCATTAACCCCGCAACAAACTCCGAAGTTGTGGGAGAAATCGAGTACTTCATTGTATCAGCATTGAGGTGTTGCACCTTGACCGTGCTATAAGTTTCCCATGTAATGTAGGTCGTTTAGCTTGCACAAGCACATCGCGCCTCGCACCTCCCGCAGGTGAAGAAAGCGCCACGTACCGAGGCCCAGGCCTGCGATGTTCACTCTTAGGGTGTGCGCTTCCAAGGGGGGCGGGGCAAACGCTGAGCTGCGCCCCATCGCAACCCCGAATCTACCTCCACCGCCGCATCACACCACCGACCAGCCATGTGACTGCCGTCCGTGTTTCCGGCGGACGCAGCGCGCGAGTCGCGTGCTCGGGGCAGAGCTGGCGGGGAGAGCAGCCTGACATCTTTCTTTCGGGACTTCCGAGAAAACGGCTTCTCGCTGTCCATGCTTGAAGTCAACTGCCAGCTCGCTCGGCACAAGTAGACCCCTGAGCCTCGCCACTGCGCCTTCACCTCCAGTTGCGCGAGAGTCAACTGCTCGCCCCGGCTACCATCCCTGAGCGCGCACTTCAACTCCCTTCGAAGTGAGATGACTTCTTGACCGTGTGATGCGGTGTAGGGATAATACCTCATCTATCGGTGCAAAGGCGAAACAAACCTTGCGAGGGAGGTCGGCGAGCGAGAACGCGGTTCAGCCGCAGGCGAGAGGGGGTGCGGCGGCGCTCAGCAACGCGGGGTTATCATCCCCCGCCAGCACGTCGAGCCTGCCGTCCCCTTCCGCCAGCTCGCCAGGCCTAAACGTCGAGGCAGCCCCCTGCAAGGGCTCGAGCCGGCCGGGCAAGAGCCTCGCCTTACAAATCGAGGGGCTAGAGGCGCCGGAGGCTGGTACGTCCTTTCTACACATCCTTCTGACATCGTTACATCCTTGTCCCCTTTGCGTGCGCTGCCCCTTCGCTTAAGGAGCGCAGGTCGCCCTAAACGCACTCTCGAGGAGGCCACCGAGGAGTTGCAGGGAGCGCGAGCCCCCCCGCCCCCCGGAGGCTCGTGGCGGCGCTGTGCTCCGCGAGGGTAAAGGAAGCGTAGAACCGCTTCGTTTTGTGACGTGAGGTCAACTCAGCGCTTTCTCGGTCAGGGCAGGCCGGCTGCCGGTCAAGGCAGGCCGGCTGCTGGTCCGCGAACACACGGTGGGATATGCAGGCAGACAGGGGACCGGAGCGCTGTGCGTGTGTGGTGCCATTCTGGCGGGCACTGCCTCTTGGAGAGCTCGGTGGATTCGTCTGCCTTTGCTGCAAGGAGAGGCAGAGGGTGGTGAAGTCCACGTTCTGTGTTTTCCCTTGATTTTTGTGGGGAGCACTTAGGTGCCCACATGTTTTCTTTTTTTGGCATGGGGTGTCCATGCTGTGTGGTGTGACTGCACTCATGGCATAACCATGGACCAACGGGTCCCATCCATCGACCGGGAGCCACTGTGGGGCATGCCAGCAGGGTCCGCTCACTCCGTAACCCAGAGACCAACAGTTGTTTGGCGACGATCGGTCACATCGTTTCATCTTTCCATGCTGCTTTGCATTTGGGTTGGGGATATGTATGAGTTTGTGGTATCTTGTCACGGCCCCGCCCTGCTCCCGATTTGCTTCTCACATCCACTGGGATGATGGTGGGCTGGCTTTTGTTGGCCGATCTCATGCCGTTCAGTGTGTGGGGGCGGTGGCAGGCTTCCGCGAGGAGAGCTCTTACACGGCGGGGACCAGCGCCTCCGGGGCCGTGGCGGTTACAGAGGCATACTCGCCACACACCTCCCCCACACCTGAGGCGGGGACCAGCGCCTCCGGGGCCGTGGCGGTTACAGAGGCATACTCGCCACACACCTTCCCTGCACCTGAGGCGGGAACAAGCGCCTCCGCTGCCGCTGAGGCCGCGGAAGTGCGCCTCCCGCGCCCGCCCTCCGCTACTCGTCCCCTTTCGATGCCTTCTCGCCCGGGGCATCTTACAGTTGATATCCCTGAAGAGATCGAGGCACGCCGTCAGGATTCCTCAGCGCTGAGTGTGAGAGCCTCACTGACGGGGCAGGGCACACCGGGCTCCGACATGTCATCTCCCGATGTGACCCCGCAACTGACGCTGAATCAGCCGCGGGGGCCCCTCGTGCTCGTGCCCTCGAGACGCGCCCCCGTGCCCGTGGAGGCGTGCCCCACGATCCTGGCGAATCGCAGCCCGGAGTTCGCATCGGCGAGGACAGACCACCAGCAGGAGATCTGGAAGCTGCTGCAGGAGGTGGAGTGCATGCAGGAGGGGGGCGAGATGGCGGGGGACGACGCCACCAGGCAGGCGGCAGCGTGGGCACGGGCACAGGGGTGCACCCTGGAGCGACCGCCCTCGAGCTCGGAGGAAGGGGGCACTCTCAGCCTCGGCAGCACCTGGGACGCCGCGTTTGCGTCACGCGGGGCGGCCGTCGAGCTGCACGACCGCGCTCCGCAGGAGCAGGTGAGAGCAAGACATCCGCTCCAGATCACACGGTGTTGCCACGTGTCGCCCTCGGGAAATGGCGATCAGGTCCGCTGGAGGTGGCTGGCGTAGCGAGTGCAATCGGCACGCACAGAAAACTGGAGCAACGCTCCGGGTGGTGGGGGCTCCTGCGAAACTGTGGAAGTGCAACGACAGTCGAGCTTCCAGAAACCATGGAAGTGCAACGACAGTCGAGCTTCCACAGCTTCCTTTAACTAAAGAAACATAGAAACAATCTAAACGATGCTGGGGAACGCCTTTTGGCACCCCATTTGCTAGAATCAAGCTGCCGAGAAGTTTCTGAGCTTTATTGTTGGGGAGGGTGGAGGCAATCGATTGCCCAGGCGAGTGCGGCGCTCTCCGGAAATGTGCTCGACACGAGCGGGCCTGCAGCATTTCCCGGCGGGCCGTGGCGCCACGTCAGTGGCACCGCAAGGACGCATCATTCCTGGCAGGATGTCGACCACGAGGAGGGCCGGCATCTGCTGCCGAAGGTTGGTGGTCAGGGCGCAGGTGGGTCCGGTGTCTCCGGTCGCGGAGGCTTGCCTTTCTCTTTTGGCCTGAAGCTGCAGGCCACCTTCCTGTGCACCGACTATAACTTTGCCTTCTCCGAGTCGATTCGCAAGGTGTTCGCAGAGAGCTCGATTGACGCCGGCCACACCGGTGCTGCCTCCCCCCACCCCCCAATTCCCCCGCAGTTTAGCCTAACCCCCAGCTGATGAAGAGGCTGTCATACTGTGTGTCGGACCGCTTTAATCAGGGCTAAGGTTGTGGTCTTACATGTAGAACCCCGCACCTGTATATTCTTTGAATCCTTTGAAACAGCGGATCCCACAAACCTCTGCTATTGTTGTGTGGCCGCGCCCCCCCCAGGCCCCATGCTATTGCTGTGTGGCCGCGCCCCAGGCCCCATGCTGTTGTGGCCATGCGCCTCCCCAGGGCCTCATGCTATTGTTGTGTGGCGCCCCCCCAGGCCCTATGCTATTGTTGTGTACGCGCCCCCTAGGGCCCCCATGGGGCTACACAATGCCTCCGGCATGCACCGGCTGCGGTGCATCGCGTGCTCAGCCATTGACTCCCCGGAGAAAGGCGGTGTGCTGCTGCGGCATCGCGTGGCTCAGCCATTTGACTCGAGAAAGGCGGCCGGCTGCGGCATCGCGTGGCTCAGCCATTTGACTCCCGGAGAAAGGCGGTGCCGGCTGCGGCATCGCGTGGCTCAGCCATTTGACTCCCGGAGAAAGGCGGTGCCGGCTGCGGCATCGCGTGGCTCAGCCATTTGACTCCCGGAGAAAGGCGGTGCCGGCTGCGGCATCGCGTGGCTCAGATATTTGACTCCCGGAGAAAGGCGGTGCCGGCTGCGGCATCGCGTGGCTCAGATATTTGACTCCCGGAGAAAGGCGGTGCCGGCTCGAAATGCGATGCACCTGTGCACTGTGCTCCTGCCGCGGCACACCGGAGGCACTGCTCTGAGCTGGAAGCTTGCTGCAGCTCCGCGCCTGCCGCACCCAGCCAGCCCCCGCTGCATCCCCACCCCTGGGCCCCGCCAGCCAGGCCCCCAGAGTGTGCCGCCTGGTGACCTGGCCGTGGCGCGGTGGGGGCACAGGGCTGCGCACGCTGGAGGCGGCCGCGCCAGGGGAGGGTCCTGGGGGCGGGGGGGGTGGCGAGCCGGGCGAGAACCACCTGATGATGGCCCTTGCGCGCTGGGCGCCCCAGGTGCCGCCCTCGCGCATGCTTCCCATCGCTCTCCCAGGCCCCAGGTGCTGCATCTGCCCGCGCTTCCATCCACTCTCCTGTGCCAAGGAGGCATGGACAGCGAGCTTGACCGTGGCAAGATGACGGTGCGGATCTCTGGGGGTAGCGTGAGTGGTAGTGGAGCATCATACGCTGTCATGCAGGGAGTCATACACTGTCATGCGGGGAGTCATACGCTGTCATGCAGGGATTCATCACTGTCATGCGGGAAGTCATACGCTGCCATGCGGGGAGTCATACGCTATCATGCGCCATCATGCGGGGCATCATACAGTCATGCGGGGAGTCATACACTGTCATGCAGGGAGTCATACACTGTCAATTGGGGAGTCATACACTATCAAGCAGGGAGTCAAACGCTATGATGCGGGGAGTCATACGCTGTCATGCAGGGAGTCATACGCTATGATACGGGGATTCATACAATGTCATGCGGGGAGTCAGGCGCCATCATGTGGGGCATCATACAATGTCATGGGGGAAGTCATACACTGTCCTGTGGGGCGTCATACACTGTCATGCGCGGGAATCATACACTGTCCTGCGGGCGTCATACGCTGTCCTGCGGGAGACATACGTGTCATGCGGGCGGCATACGCTGTCCCACGGGGCGTCATACGCTGTCCTGCGGGGCGTCATACGCTGTCCTGCGGGGCGTCATACGCTGTCCTGCGGGGCGTCATACGCTGTCCTGCGGGGCGTCATACGCTGTCCTGCAGGGCGTCATACGCTGCCCTGCGGGGCGTCATACACTGGACGCTTGGGAGAGCCCAGCAAGGCGATGCTACGAGCTTTAGACTTGGAGAGCTCCAATGCCACAAATCTGTTGTTGTTAGGTGACACTGCCAGGCCCTCATGCGGCTCATCGCATGGCGATCTGCATGCGCTGATCTCAGTGGTCTCGGCGGGCCCGTCACAGCGCTTGTCCTCGGTCATCCGACTGGCCGTGATGCATGACTCGTGACGAGGCTGACTCCGTGGTGGTGGCACCGCAGTTGTCGGAGGCAATCGAGCGCGCATCCTCCACCGGACAGCAGGTGATCGACGTGCCGTACTCTCGGGCGGTGGTGTTCGGGTCCATGGGCTCACTCTATGTCCTCACCTCCTTCTTAATCTTTTCAGGTGAGCACGCCCTCCCTCAGTATCCCCCCTTTACCATACCTGTCCTTTGTCATCCCCCATCTCCTGAGCACGCCCCTGACTGAAACCGGCAGCCCGTCACACGCTTTACAAGCACCGGCTCGTTCGAAGCATGTTACGTCCGCTGGCCGGTAGCTTCCCTCGAGGCAGCACCACCTGCCGGCCCCAAGACCTCGTGTGGATCGGAGGACTTGTTCTGCCCCTGCATGTAATGAAGGTGGCCGCCATGCTGTCATCATCTCCTGTGTGATGTGACATGGCATCCGTACACCTCTGCCCCTGCAACAGAGGACTGCGCCCTTCTGCCCATGCAAAACATGCGAGCAGCGCCATTGGGTACTCCCACGCTCTGGCAGGGGCGTCGATGCCGAAGCAGATTCGTAGTGTCCAGGAGTCCGCGAGGATGACATGGGTGTGCAGGGGATGGATGCTGATGCATTCTGTGTGTGGAGATGGACAAGATATTGGGATTGGTGACGTGGAGGGATGGGGGCGTCGCAGTTGCGCTGATGCATTTGAGTTCAAGCCAAGGGAGCAGCCGTAAGGGAGACTGGTATTGGTCCTTCTTGCCGTTCTTCTCCTTCACCACGGACCGCTTCATCGCCATCATCTTCCTTGAGCAGGAAGAGCGCACCATCATGGCACTCAAGTTCGTCATGTGGACCTTCTACGTTGTTTTCCCTACTCTTGTCTTCCCGCCGAACGAGGGCACTGCGGCACACATGGTGCGTATGCCGGGATCAGGCGGGGGTGTAGGTTCAGCCAGGCGTGTGGGTCAAGGCAGCTGTGGCCTTGCACAATTGCGCTGTATCTACACCAAATCATCTTTGAGATAAAACGAATTACGTTTGGTCGAATATGACCGTGACCCTTGCCATCCTTGTGGATGGTGGCAGCAGCATACGGTGGTTTAGTGCTTGCAAGCGCCCACGAGTCCATCACTGGCAGCAACTCACCGTGCGAGGGATCGTGTGGTGGGATGCCGTGCATTACACTGTGCTCTTATTATGCAAAATGTGAGTAAGCACAGGTGACGAATATTGTGATGCAGCATCTCGGTGATGTGGAAAGCTGTAGGGCGATGTATCTGATTGAGAATTGCTCTGCGGTCCAATCTCAGGTGTGCCGAGATGTGCTGGATATCATCTTTCCCCTGATCTTTCTCATGTACTCCTGCGTGTACTACATCCAGCTGAGCAGGAAGAAACGGCTTTGTTGAATGTGGAGTATCTCGGTGAGCATCATTGTCGAGCGACTTTGGAAATCTCCGGCACCTCAATACCAAAATTCATTGCCGCGTCTCGAAATGGGCTGCCGGATAGGTAGTGTATTTTGTATATGATGCATGACCTATCATGCATAATTGTAACTGCTTCATGGTATGGCATGCATTCAAATGACATCAATTACGTACATATGCAATATAAAAATATATATATTAATATTTTTATATGTTGTATGTGTGTGTATGCTTATCCAACAGTTGTTTGGCGACGATCGGTCACATCGTTTCATCTTTCCATGCTGCTTTGCATTTGGGTTGGGAATATGTATGCGTTTGTGGTATCTTGTCACGGCCCCGCCCTGCTCTTGATTTGCTTCTCACATCCACTGGGATGATGGTGGGCTGGCTTTGGTTGGCCGATCTCATGCCGTTCAGTGTGTATGCTTATCCTTGCGAATCCTTTGGCACCCCGAAGCCACAGGAGACTGCACTATGTACCCACGCCGGGGATCAAAGGATTCAGCACACACTTCGGGACACTCATCCGGAGCTCACTAGTGAAGAATGGGACCCCCTAAGCCTCGCTGAGCCACCCGAGCCCCTCTGCATCTGCACCGCCAGCGCACTGCCGCCTTGTGCCTGAAGCCGGTTCATCCCTGCCCCCCGAGCTGCGCGATCCATATCTCCACCACCAAGCCCATGCGCAAGACCACCCCTCTGCTCCCTGAGCCTCACTGGGCCACCTGAGCCCTTCTGCAGCTGTCCTGCCGGCGCACTGCTGCGGTGTCTCTGGAGCCGGCTCACCTCCGCCAATCGAGCCACCCCTCCACCACCAAGCCCACATCCCACATCACCCTGCTGCCCCCTACAGCCTGGTCTCAAGAGAGCTTGCCCACCCACGCCACGGCCAGAATGCCCAAGCGCTGTCCCAAGGGGCTGAGAATGATAAACTGGGTTGCCCTCATCCAAACTTGCGCATCCGCCACCGACTTGCGCCTGTAGCCCTCTACCCCCAGCACCAACTCCCCGTGACTGGAGCCCTTGCGCTGATTGCCTTGCGAGGTGGCCGCGAACTTGAGCAATGCGCTCCACACTTGCGCTGTATCTGTCACGCCGCACTGTTCCTACTTGGGGTCCCATCCCCACAGTTTCCTGTGTGTCCCAAGCCCTCCCGGTGGCCGATAGTCCACCACCCGGTTGTCGCCTTCCCGACAGCTGCTCACTTTTAGTTCCGGCACGGCCAGCAACCTCGCCCGGTGGGCACGGAAGCTGATGAGATGCCGTATGCTGCCGTGCAACCTGTTGTAAGTGGTCATCGCTGCCAGGATGGGCCCCCGGGCTCTGAGGGGCCCGGCGTGTGTCAACTCCACCCGCGGACCTCCCCACATCTCCCCCGTCATCCTCATCAGTTCCCCCCATGCCATCAACCCCCCCAAGAAGGCCGGCCACCCGCCTGCTCGCCCCCATCAAGGTGGCCACCCCTCCCTCAGCCAAGGCCATTGCTTGCTCCGGCGAGGCCCCACTCTGCTCCTGAGTCCAGACCCCACTCCCCGGGCCCGGCGACAAAAGGTCATCCCACTCATTCGAGATATCCTCGACACTTGACGCCGCCTGGCTGAGCCCGCCTATGCCTGCCCGTGCCCCTCCAGATCGCGCCTCGGCAGTGCCCCCTCCTTGACCCTCCACAGTGCCCAGATGCTCCACCTCCCGCCGCACGTCCTCCATGCTCTCAAAAAGCCTCGATGCCATCGCGCCTGCTTCGCCTGCCTCACCGGGAGCCTGCCCAGACCGCTCTCGCTGCGTTCCCTCAGATTCCTGCATCCCACCGCCAAACCCATCCTGCGTGGCATAGTCTGTCTCCTCGAACGCGTCCTCCCACGCTCTGCCCATCAGTGCCAACCTCTCCGCCCCTTCCCGTCGGTCCGCCTCCCGATCCAGTCCGGGCCCATGCCTCCTCCCACACGCCCTCGCCAGCCCAACGCCACCCACTTCCGGCCGGACATTGCCCTACAGCCCCGCCTGATGATCGCCCCGCAACCCCCCGTGCAAGCGCGAAAGAAAGCACCGGACCCACGTTGTGTGTGTGTGTGTGTGTGTGTGTGTGCATTGCAAACCACCACATCCAATACAAATGTATTGATATGACACCATATATTAGAGGCATCCAGGATCACCGAGACCGTGACAAACATGACGCTTATCCCGGCGCGACGGGGCCTGCGAGACTTGTGGAATGCGGCGCATCATCGTTATATATATATATATATGTAGGTATTGTGAAGTTGAATCCTCAAGTCTAAACAACTCCTAACAGACATATATAACCGTCAATGCCGCCTGACCAACATTGGACGCCGGCTGCCTGCTCATGGAACTCTCGCCGTTGAGGGCCCACCACTAAAGAGATACAGTAAGAGGGGAACATGTAGTATTCACTCTGGCTTACCACCACGCATTGTGCGATTCGTGCCAAGCAACAGAGGCATCCGATTGGTAAATCAGACCGTGATAGTCACGACGCATGTCCCGGCGCGACGGGGCATACAAGGCTACACACGAAGCGGTTCACAGCGTGAAACACACATACGTGTAAATATGAGCGAAGGTCGCTGCATACACAGATTATATCAGCACGCACCACGTGATTATCCGTACACGCGCGGCATTGCATGCTGCGTTACGAACACATGCATGTAGGCAGCTGGCTCGATAACGCCTACCCTTAAGAGGGGAACATCATCATCATCATGCCAGCAATGTAGATAATATGCATGTATGACAGCACATGCAGCAGTGTCGATATTCGAAAATTAGATATGTTGCTAAATAAATCATTCGGTTTTATATTTATTGATCGAAACCCCTACTCTCGCAAGCCAGAGGTTACGAGTTTCGGCCGCTGCGTGGCCGATCGCGCGATTCTTGACGGATACCAACGAAAAGCAGCTCGTAACCTCCGGCTTCCACTGAACAATCAAGCAAATATTGAATAAATCCCCCACCGGAGGCTCTGACTAGTGAGAGTACGAAACCCCCAATGCCCACCCATCCATAATAGCAAACAACCTACCAATGGTGGCTAGTGAAGGAAGCGATGCAGGATATATAGAGCATATATATATATATATATATATATAGTATTCACTCGGCTTACCACCACGCATTGTGCGATATGTGCATATCGAGCATATATGTATATATATATAGGGATAAGTTTACATCGGGGGCTGACATTTCATTTTAATCCACATCGGGGCCGACATCTCATTTTAATCCACATCGGGGCAGACACTTCATTTTAATCCACATCGGGTGCCGACATTTGATTTTAATCCACATCGGGGGCTGACATTTTAATAATCCACATCGGGGACCGACATTTGATTTTAATCCACATCGGGGGCTGACAAGCCTAAACGTTTCACATCGGGTGTAGAAATCTCATTTTAATCCACATCGGGGGTTGACATTGCATAGCATGCGTAAACAGAAGACACACGCAACGATATAATGTAAACGAAACATAACTACGCGAATCCAACCGGTAGATATGTAACTCGTATTACGATGAGCAAATCTACCGGTTGGATTTGCGAAATAATGTTTTTTGGCGCCGCAAACGATGGAAGACTGTCTTGTTTGGCGAAATGAGACAGTTTTTCACTACTGGACACTCCAAAAAACATTATTTCGCGAATCCAACCGGTAGATATTTTTATCGCGATATGATTTACATATCTACCGGTTGGATTTGGATAGTTATGTTTCGTTTACATTATATCCTTACGTTGAATGCAATGCATGCCCCCGATGTGGATTAAAATGAGATGTCTACACCCGATGTGGATTAAAATCAGATGTCGGCCCCCGATGTAGATTAAAATGAGATGTCACCCCGATGTATATTAAAATGACATGTCTACCCTCGATGTGGATTAAAATGTGTCCGCCCCCGATGTGGATTAAAATGAAGTGTCCGCCCCCGATGTAGATTAAAATGAAGCGTCTGCCCCCCTGATGTGGATTAAATTGAGATGTCGGCCCCCGATGTGGATTTAAATGAAATGTCGGCCCCCGATGTAGACTTATCCCATATATATATATATTATATCACTCTAAAAACACCATCACATCGAATACAAATGTATTGACATGACACCATATATTAGAGGCATCCAGGATCACCCAGACCATGACAAACATGACGCTTATCCCGGCGCGACGGGGCCTGCGAGACTTGTGGAATGCAGCACATCATCTTGTGATTAACATATGATGCACGTGCGAGATGTATCACTGCGTCGTCAAGTGCGCACCGTGCAGAAACGCAATCTTCAGCCTACGTCGCACACCATAGCGGTATAATATATGCAGGGTCGTCGTATCGAATATGACAATATATATATATTATTATTACATATACATGTCAAGCCATATAACAGGCTTCACACAAGCGCGTTACCTCATTATCGTAGTGTGGAAACGAGCGAGTGGGTTCCAAAGCCCCACTCAGGATCGAATCGTAACGTTTTTGCATACCCTTTTCGGATTGTTATATAGCCTGGTTGGTCGCTGTGCAAGAAAGGTTGCGATACGACGACCCTGCATATATTATACCGCTACGGTGTGCGACGTAGGCTGAGGATTACGTGTCTGCACGGTGCGCACTGTACGACGCAGTGCTACATCTCGCACATGCATCATATGTTAATCACACGATGATGTGCCGCATTCCACAAGTCTCGAAGGCCCCGTCGCACCGGGATAAGCGCCGTGTTTGTCACGGCCTGGGTGATCCTGGATGCCTCTAATATATGGTGTCATATCAATATATTTGTTTTCAATGTGGTGGTGTTTTTAGAGTGATATAATATATTATTATCATTCGCTCTGGCTTACCACCACGCATTGGGCGATTTGTGACATGTGCCGAGCAACAGAGTAGGCACCCAATAATTAAATCAGACTGTGATAATCACGAGGAGTGTCCCAGCGCAATGGGACATACAAGTAAGCCAGAGTGTAATTAAAAACATACAAGGCTACACACGAAGCGATTCACCGAGTGTGAAACACGCATACATATGAGCGAAGGTCGTCTGGACCCACAGGGTGGGTGGCTGTGGACCAAAATATTGCAATTATATCATATAGGAACAATGAATGTTCTGTTCCTAACGATCACGCGCAAGTGCTACTTAAACGAATTTTTTAAAGGTGCGCGTTGTCAAAACGAATGCTCACATGCATATATTGATAACACGACATTTGTTATGTGTGTCTCGTTCTGCAATGCTATGATATAAACTTGTCAAACCTTAATATGAAGCAAACTTCGCTCATACCTATGTGTGTTTCACAATCGATTCGTATGTAGCCTTGTATGCCCCGTCGCGCTGGGACACGCATCATAATTATCACGTCATCTGATTTAATTATGCATTGGATGCCTATTCTGTTGCTTGGTACAATTCGCACAATGTGTGGTGGTATATATGAAGTAAAAACCAACCCTGGCTTACCACAA
>LGRX02016203.1:0-13161 GCA_001247695.2 Cymbomonas tetramitiformis
GTCACGCAGTGCAGCGCAGCATCGGTGAGACAGTTTATGCTCACGCAGTGCAGCGCAGCATCGGTGACACAGTTTATGCTCACGCAGTGCAGCGCAGCATCGGTGACACAGTTTATGCTCACGCAGTGCAGCGCAGCATCGGTGACACAGTTTATGCTCACGCAGTGCAGCGCAGCATCGGCGACACAGTTTATGGTCACGCAGTGCAGCGCAGCATCGGTGCCACAGTTTATGGTCACGCAGTGCAGCGCAGCATCGGTGACACAGTTTATGGTCACGCAGTGCAGCGCAGCATCGGTGACACAGTTTATGCTCACGCAGTGCAGCGCAGCATCGGTGACACAGTTTATGGTCACGCAGTGCAGCGCAGCATCGGTGACACAGTTTATGGTCACGCAGTGCAGCGCAGCATCGGTGACACAGTTTATGCTCACGCAGTGCAGCGCAGCATCGGTGAGACAGTTTATGGTCACGCAGTGCAGCGCAGCATCGGTGACACAGTTTAAGGTCACGCAGTGCAGCGCAGCATCGGTGACACAGTTTATGCTCACGCAGTGCAGCGCAGCATCGGCGACACAGTTTATGGTCACGCAGTGCAGCGCAGCATCGGTGCCACAGTTTATGGTCACGCAGTGCAGCGCAGCATCGGTGACACAGTTTATGGTCACGCAGTGCAGCGCAGCATCGGTGACACAGTTTATGCTCACGCAGTGCAGCGCAGCATCGGTGACACAGTTTATGGTCACGCAGTGCAGCGCAGCATCGGTGACACAGTTTATGGTCACGCAGTGCAGCGCAGCATCGGTGACACAGTTTATGCTCACGCAGTGCAGCGCAGCATCGGTGAGACAGTTTATGGTCACGCAGTGCAGCGCAGCATCGGTGACACAGTTTATGGTCACGCAGTGCAGCGCAGCATCGGTGACACAGTTTATGCTCACGCAGTGCAGCGCAGCATCGGTGACACAGTTTATGCTCACGCAGTGCAGCGCAGCATCGGTGACACAGTTTATGCTCACGCAGTGCCGCGCAGCATCGGTGACACAGTTTATGCTCACGCAGTGCAGCGCAGCATCGGTGACACAGTTTATGCTCACGCAGTGCAGCGCAGCATCGGTGACAAAGTTTGATTATCTCTTTTGACTATGATGGGACGGCTGTGGACGGAGTCAAGAGGACACCATTCGGTAGCTTCTCGAGGGGGAATCTGCGCATGTGCTCAAGCTGCTTCCGCCTCTCCTGGCACACGCGGCCGTACACGTCGAAGTCTTCCTGCAGGATGCTCCACGCCTGCACACAAGCTCCGAGGTCAGGCAGGCCTATAGGGCAGGCCTGTCCTATTCGCATCTAGACACCGCCGTGTCGCTCTCGGTTAAAAGATCAAACAGCGCACTGAGAAGAGATCTGATGCGGTCATCTCGTAACACCCGCCCACCGCCATGGCGCATCTCGATACAATCCGCCTGCAGCCGTAGCGCAGAGATCTCGACACAATCCGCCCAAAGCTGTGGCGCAGTCACCTCGATACCATCTGCCCACAGCTGAGGCACGGTCGTCTCGATACTATCCAGCCGTGTGGCTGGCATCTCGATACCATCCGCCCACACTCGTGGCGCAGTCACCTCGATACCATCTGCCCACACTCGTGGCGCAGTCACCTCGATACCATCTGCCCACAGCTGAGGCACAGTCGTCTCGATACTATCCAGCCGTGTGGCTGGCATCTCGATACTATCCGTCCACACTCGTGGCGCGGTCGCCTCAATTCCATCCGCCCACACTCGTGGCGCGGCCGCCTCGATACCCTCCGTCCACACTCGTGGCGCGGTCGCCTCGATACCATCCGCCCACACTCGTGGCGCGGTCGCCTCGATACCATCCGTCCACACTCGTGGCGCAGTCGCCTCGATACCATCCGCCCACACTCGTGGCGCGGTCGCCTCGATACCATCCGCCCACAGCTGAGGCACAGTCGTCTCGATACTATCCAGCCGTGTGGCTGGCATCTCGATACCATCCGCCCACACTCGTGGCGCGGTCGCCTCAATTCCATCCGCCCACACTCGTGGCGCGGTCGCCTCGATACCACCCACACACAACCGTGGCGCTGTCATCTCGATACCATCCGTCCACAGCTGTGTCGCCGTCATCTTGACACCATCCGCTCAAGGCCATGGCGCGGTCATCTCGAACCCCTCCGCCCACAGCTGATGCGCGGTCATCTCGATAACATCCAGCCGTGTCGCTGGCAACTCGAGAACATCCACCCACAGCTGTGGCGCTGTCACCTCAATTCCATCCGCCAACAGCCGTGGCGCGGGCATCTCGATACCACCCACACACAGCCATGGCGCGGTCATCTCGATACCACCCACCCGCACCTGTGGCACTGATATCTCGATACCATCCGCCCAGAGCCGTGGCGCGGTCATCTCGATACCATCCGCCCACAGCTGTGGCGCGATCATCTCGATAGAATCCGCCCACAGCCGTGGTGTGGTCATCTCGATACAATCTGCCCACAGCTGTGGTACGGTCATCTCGATACCATCTGCCCCCAGCCTTGGTGCGGTCATCTCGATACCGTCCACCCACAGCTGTGGCCACTTCACTTTCACACATCACTCGAGAAGCAGTGTTCTTGCATATACCTGCCCGCAATATACTGAACACTAAACATACGCGAAAGCGCTGAAACCCAAGCTGAGGTGCTGAGCTGGCCTGCGCAGGGGGATGGCTGGAAGTGACCACGGCGTGCTGCACCCCTTCCACAGGAGGTTGCCATGGCAGACAACACATGGAAGGAAGGTGTAACGTATGCTTCAGATTCGCCGCACCTCTTTCTCCACTTTTACGTCCGCAGCCTTCTGCATCAGCTTTCTAGTTTCGCCATTGATGTAGGTCATGTCTGAAATAAGAAGACATATGACGCTGTCATTATGTTGTTTCCCGAACGCGAAAGGGATCGCTCCCTAAATGTGCTAAAGCAACCACCTCAGCCAGGGGCCTGGCTTGCAGGGACCTTGCCGGAGAAGGACTGCCGGTAGGCGGAAGGATGCAGTGCATGGCTGACCACAACAGGTTGCCGGGACCAAAACAGGTTGCCGGGAGTAAGTCGCATAATCCGCCTGCAGAGCGAGCTCAGGCTCACACCTGTTTCACCACCCTGCGCCTTAGCATACGCCTGCGACTTCATGAACATCACTTCTGTTGTCGTGAATGGACAGAGCTTTGTCTGGTTTAGCCGATCTACAACAGCCTTCTGCCCCATTTCTTTGTAAATGTATTCCTGCGGCAAACCGCAGGCTATGAGTTGCAAACAGCTCAACGCACAGCGTTTTTGGATCCTGAAGCCCATCCTGAGTCAGGCCATCCTCCCTCCGATAAATGCAATGCCTTCGGGTGCGCCCCCGACGCACCCGCAACTCTGGCGCAGGCCTCCCTCTGTTGTGTGAGGCCCCCACACCCATTTCTCGGGAACTAGTGCAGTGCCATTTAGTCGTGTCTTCGCATCGAGTTTCCAAAGGGCGCAAAAAACGGATGGGCATGCCTTGCATGCCGCAAAGAGACAAAGAGGCTCGACGTCAACACATCCCCGTCGCCAGATTTTGGTGGCTGCACACCGTGGACACGTGGGCAGCGCTTTGGCGGCTGCACGCCGTGGACACGTGGCAACCCTTGCTTTGGTGGCTGCACACCGTGGACACATGGGCAGCGCTTTGGCGGCTGCACGCCGTGGACACGTGGCAACCCTTGCTTTGGTGGCTGCACACCGTGGACACGTGGGCAGGGCTTTGGCGGCTGCACGCAGTGGACAAGTTTGCCTACTATGGACCGACCTCACCTTAGGCGCACAGGAAAGTGGTTCAAGCTCTACTTAAAAAGGTGCACAAAAAAGGTGCACCGTGATCGCAAGAGACAGGAGCTCACCTTTAACCACGCTCGATTGAATGTCAAGAGTCTGTCTTTGGCCACACTCCAAGTGAGCTCCTCCTGCACGCTCGTCCACTCAGCAAATACACGTCATGCGCGCTTGTGCGTGTTTCAGTGAGCCGCTGACACTTTGTCGACTCCAGCAATGATCCTCAACGCTAATGCGCGGAGGTGCCCACCCCCACCTCGTCGAATGAGATATTTGCGCTCAGCAGCACCAACCTGCTAAACCTGTAGTCGTGGTTTCGTCCCCATATTCTGCCAGATACTGTGAACGCAGCTGTTTGCCCACGTAAAGGTGCGTAACCGCGCCAAGCTTTCTCGAAGCGCTAAATCTGCTCGACGGAGAGTGTAAGACGCTTCTAGGGATAAGACAATAGGTGTGGAATCATATACCTTCCGTTGCATCGATCTGTGTCGCGCCGCTCTAAAGTTCTGTTCCGTAGTTTCTTGAGCCTCCCCCTCAGTGTGCGAATACAAAGGCGCTCGCGGCGGCTGCGCATTGCAAGAGTTCCTTGTCAGAGCAACTTCAACGAGTCAGATGCCTGCTGTCTGCCAAGGTCACTAAAAGGCCCATTGCGTTCGAAGTTCGCGGAAACCACGATGCCTGAGCGGACCCACGAGCGCGAAAGAGCTCGTAGATAAGGATAGACAAGCAGATAAGGGTCGACCTGCGCATGCTGAGACGACGCAGTCGCAAAGATAACTTTCTCGCTGACTTGTCCAAGAGGACGAGCGTCAGCAGCATTCGTCCTCGAATATCGTCTCACGTGGATGTCAGGCGGCAGTTCTGTTGTGCAATACATGCCTAATGCTTCAGTGCCTGCCTGACCGACACCCGCAGGCGGTGCGCATGCAAACATGCAGATAAGAGAAAACTATTTTGAATCACGCCGTCATGAGCTGGAGAAGTCGGCACCCTCAGGCTAAACAAAGAAAGTGTGTAGTGAAGAAGGTTACGAGCCTACTTGGGAAGTCTGGCCTTTGAGTGCGAGACAGACATTCGCCAGAACCGTCTTGGTTTCGGCTTCGCAATTCTGTCGTCTTCGGTCGCTCTCCTGGTGGCATCCCGGGCGAGCTGGGCGCGGATCGCATAGATTTCCCTGCGTTTACTTTGGGACAGATGGGCGGCGTTTCCTTGGACCGCAGTTTGAAAAGTGAGCCCGAGTTTCTTTTTGGGAACGTCGGAAACAGAGAACCCTCACACGAGTCATCGAATACCGGTTGATTCTGGAATCGCGACGGCAGTCCGTCAAGACTTTTCTGCGCAGTGACAGAAACAAGCAGTTAGAAACTCGAGCCCGACTGCACTCGCCATCGCATAACGGAGAGCAGAGGACGCTCTTCAGACCTTCAGTTTCCACGATCGGTATGATTTTGTCGCCGAGGAAGCCGAGTGATACAGGTGCTCCGTGGCCATAACGCTTCATCAAAGCGCGTGACGGCGAGCCGAAACGCGTCTCGTGTGTCGACTCTCTAGACCGTGGATGTAAGTCGAATTGAGAGTTTGTCGTGCATCCTCTTGCAGCTTAGCAGTTCGATGGGCCAGAGACCGGCCACTTCTTGAACCCAACGCGCTACACTAACTACGCTTTGTCAAGGCAGCCACCTATTTTGCGAGCAGATAAAAAATAGGGGGCGAAGGTAAGCGACTTTCGCCCTTGTTACAGCACCGTCGGAGGGACACTAGGTTTCAAGAAATGAATATCCCGTTGACAGGAGCTGAAATGCGCGATATCCCTAGATATTTCCCTCTCAAAAGAACGCGGGTTACCTTGCAAGAAATATCGCAGTCTGCAAGGAAACCGATTTCTGGCGCTGCTGAAAGAGAACAATAGAATGCTTTCGCACCCTACCTCCGCAACTCCCATCCCTACAAACTGAAAGGCTCTCGCTACTCTCGTCCCTAGAGCTTTCCAGCTTATGGACCAAAATACTCACCAAAATAGGCCGGATCATTTGGGGTTAGTCACATTTTTGGCGCAGACGGGTTCCATAATTGACAACACTTTCTTCAGACTCACCTCACGTCAGACGAGAGCGAGAGTTCAGACTGAGACCAATACGAACAGAGTCTCTACGTCTTCGTCTAGGAAGCGCGCGCCCTATCGAGGGACCCCGACCGATCACGGGACCCCCAAAAGCCGGTGTCACGAGGTGTCACGAGCACGATACAAGCGGTCATATGGGAAAATGATCGGAATTTTGGCAACGGAGCCGCGGGATCAGAAATACAGGGTTTGGGCATCACAGTAGAGGTAGTTGTCCCCAAATCGGCACCCTTTTAGAATCTCGATATATATAGGGGGTACGTGAACGTACAGGTGGGGAAAAAATAAATCTCTTATCCAAGGGAACATATCAATTCCTAGCATACAGTACACACTTATGTGAGCCAAATAGAAGAAATATAAGTGCACATGATGTATGGTTGGTAATTGCATGTCAATTTAATTATTAAGAATTTAGGAATAGCATTTGCTGAAAATGGATGGCACTTTGTAAAGTATGTGTCTCTTACAATCCGTAGGCATTTTGCAGCATTAGGAAGTAGGTGTTATCAATCTAGCAAATTATGAGGAAATCGAATAATTAAATGATTAACAATTATATGTATAATAATTATGCCAACGGACATAACAATCCATATATATGTGTATACTTGTATAAGGAACAAATGAGAAAATAGATGCATAAGAAAGCATTTAAATATATATATTTGGTGTGCATTTAAATTAAACTATGAACATAAGGAATTACCGGTACAGTGCATGCATCACTGAACTAATACGTTCGATGTAAGAGATTGGTATTAGTTCAGTGCTAGTATTAGTTGAGTGATTAAACTAATAAATTATTAGTTCAGTCATTGAACTAATATGTATTAGTTCAATGATTAAACTAATAATTTGTTAGTTCAATCATTGAACTAATAATCTATTAGTTCAATCATTGAACTAATATTTATTAGTTCAGTGCACTGAACTAATAAATTATTAGTTTAATCGGTGATGTAATAGTTTATTACTTTGGGCATTGAACTAAACAGACACGTGCGGTGAGATGTAATATTGCGGTGAGATGCAGTAACGCGGTGAGATATAATATTCCTGTGAGATGTGATAACGCGGTGAGATGTAATATTCCGGTGATATGTAGCCCTGCAGTACTTTTACTCATCTCGTCACGGGCAGGTCGGGCAGGAACAAGGAAGGCCCAGATTCTATAGTATTCTCTATAGCAACGGAATGAAATAAACACCATGCCACAGCTTTTAAGAATGTTGTGAATGCACATTCACTACAGTAGGGTTATGTAATAATAATAATAATAATAAAACATTTACGCTAGCAAAGGGGACAAAGTCCTGAGAGTGCGGTATCCCTGCAAAGCAGGCTAGTGAAGACACCAGGGGCTACTCCCTCTACTATAGCGCGCCCACAAAGGGGCTCAACCCACTTTTCAGCAGGGTGACATCCAGAGAAAAAGCTAGGCGCTAAGCAAAAAACTCTAGAAGATGGAGAAGCAGCCATGGCCGGGTGAGTGGAGGGTTATGTATTCACATGGCATTCAATCGGAACTTCTCGTACAAGGTGGTGCCTTGAGCAACCAACTCTTCACCGATCTCGCGCGCTTTTGTTAATAGGATTTCGTCGTTGATCGGGGCTGCGGCATTTTCGAGCTGAAGAAACCAAGCGTACAAAGCCTTCTCTAGTTCCGGAACGTAGGATCCCCTATCCTTCTTAAGAGCCGTATCCTTGCTTGAATATGTTTCGAATTTTGATTCTAACTCTTTTCGCTTCTTAAGAGTTGCTGATATCGTAGCTTGGCTGGGCGCTTTTGGCAAGTTGTAAAAATTTTGTACTCTCCTCGCTAGCTCTGCTTGAGTCGGACACTGGCCATGCTCGTTCTTCTCTGAAGCCCATGTTAGAATGGATTGTTTAGCCTCAAACGATAAAGCTGTGTGTTTCAAGCCCTTACAAGACGTGCCCGGCACTCGGCCGCGACCCATGACGACGGGTGAAAGTTTATGAAGGAATTAAAGAAAGCAACAATATTGACGCTTGAAATCTGGCGGCAGGGTTGCGGCTGACATCCATCCGATTTCGACACGTGGAACTAATAAATTATTAGTTCAGTGCACTGAACTAATAATTTATTAGTTCCCGTTGAACTAATATATTATTAGTTCAATAATATTTTCCAGAACTAATAAGTTATTAGTTCAGTGCACTGAACTAATAATTTATTAATTCTCACTGAACTAATAAAGTATTAGTTCAGTGATATTTTTTTAAACTAATAATTAATTAGTTCAGTGATTATTGGTGGATGCACAGATTCGCGTATTAGTTCAGTGCTATATTAGTTCAGTGCTTATTAGTTCAGTGCTGCATGCACTGTACCATATGGCTGCCCCGAATTACTTGTGACTGTGACACACTGAATACGTCCCAGCGCGTCACAGGACGTCTTCCGCGATTGACATGACTGACGCGATTTGCTGTAATGCGAAATCGTTTCCATCCTCGGCATGGTCACATCATGCCATGTGGACACCCAACTTCTAATTACATCGATTCCATCGACACTCACAGAGTCACGGATGCCCAAGTAGTTCCTCTGCACGTTTCCAAACGTCTCAACTTGTCCTACGTGGACGTGTCGCTCATCATTAAAATTGAATTAATCGATTTTAAAAAAAGGCCGATGCCGTTGTCGCAGCCGTTTCGATTCATCTGTCATGTCATGTGATGTCCCTCTCTGCAAGTGTCGAGGTGAAACTTTTCTACCTCTCGCTCGTTCACAGTCGCGCTTAGTGTTCATACTCATGGGAAATATGTGATGTAGCTGTGAATCGGAGCGCTGCTACTGCATTTCTAAGCGCCATTGTTTTGGTAAAACACGTCAGGATATAACTTGGTCTGTGATCAGGTGTATGGTGAAAGGTTGTGCGAAACGCGTGGACGCACGGCTCTCTTTATTGCAAGCGTCGCATCACGTTCAACTGGTCCGCTCGCTTGCGAAGCACGGTTGCTTCGCAAGCTTGGTAGACGTCGCCACGTGCCAAGACGATACCATACTAAGGCGCTCGTGGCGGGAGACCACAACTTTTGCTTGTTATCGATATATGTAATAGTAAGAGCTAGGGAGCTGTTTGACGTGTGTCAGCGCGTGGCCGAATATAGAGTCTCAGGCGATACCCCGCGTCTATAGACGCGTCTCTTATTAAAGAAATATTTAGCTTTGTTATTTTCAGTTCTAGGATATCCCTCCAAGTACTTTCGTCAAATATTTGCGCAACCGCAGTGCGTTAAAACTGCGACTCGCGGATATGTAGTTACGGAGATAAGCAGGTACGAGACCGCGAAGTACTTTTCGGATGCTCTTGATGGTCGCATTCTTACGACGTCCGCTGGTCAACCTAGATTCTAATATAGTGACCAGGTGCGTATGCTTTTCCTTGTCAAGCTTATGCCGAAGACGAGGTTGCGCGTTGTATGGTAAAGCTAATGCGACAGCTGCGCTCCGAGCGTTGAAACAACAGCGTTAGCAAAGTGCAGGTTCTTCAATCAGTTCTTGCAAGAAACTTGAAAAGTTTTTGTTAAGTGAACGCTAGCGATACATTTGATTACGATAATGAACATGTTTTGTAGCGCTCGCGTTGATATCCCGACTGCTATTTCACATCAAGTTTAGCAATATTCAGAATAGCATATCACTTGTCAGTCCACACGAACACTTCACATTGTTTATTCAGAATCAGCGGTATGTCCAAACAGGATATCCTTGCTACATTTGAGAAGTTCATCAAATGGAATGGCCTCTTGACTTGCCGTCTTTCATTCCGAGGCTACCCGAAGATTTTCAGCCAACGCTGGATGCCACGGTATGCTAAGAAGGTGACCCATCTTGCTAGTGCTCCATGATACCACTTTCAATTTGAGAACCTTCACGTTCTTTTTTCAAACTTAAGCTTCGAGGCGTTACCTAAGCAACCTACTCATTTTGCTCGTCCGATCAAGCCCTCCGCTGGAACGCGGGTGGATACCACATACACCTGTGGGCGTTCTGGGATGCTCAAAATACTAAGATTCATTCCTATTGCATCGAAACGTTCAGTTACGGATAAATCTAATATTTTGAGCTAAAGAGCAGAACAACTTCAATAGCCCGCGGAATCACCTGGATATCTTAAAAATGGACTGACAATTGCCGCTCACAAATTCCTGTGCCCGTTACCCTTGCAGGTTGTGATGTGCCCGAAAGGATGATGACTGACTTGCTGATGCATCCATTTCGAATTGGAGCTTAAAATAACAATACTACTTTGCTGTCTAGAAACTGAGCAATTTTAAATATCTGCTTTGGAGCTGCTCATTTTTCAGGTACTTCACCGTGGGAAAGCTAAAGAAGATGGAGGCTTTTACCTTCAACAACACTGCTGCTTAGGTGCGTCATTTACCTTAAAAGTGCTAAATTATGCATGCAGATATTGCTGGATATACCCTTTTGCTTCCGGCGCCTGACGCCAAAATTTGACCTGGCTGCCACTCGTTCGCACGTTGCACCAAAAGGCATCAAATGCTCATCGTGTCAGGCCGATGGCGCACACCGAGCTCTCCGTGCCAGATGCATGATTTTGGTTTGTGCTGATGGCGGCACTCCCATTAGCCTAGTACCAGATGTATGCGTGAGTGCTGACGGAGTGATAGAGGAACATCTCGAAGTTAGCATTAAATCCGTGTGAGTTCTGATGGCGACATGCATAATGAGGCCAACGGCGGATGCGTGTGTGTGCCTCGGTGACGGGCCTTGATGGTCAGCGTCAGCTATATGCACTTGGGAATATTGTAGGATGCTTTACGTTAAGATAGGAAGCCGCCTGTGGCATCTTAGACTTTAACTAAGACCTCCGGAAAAAGCATTTCCGGCGCTCAAATTTGAGCTTATGCCACGCCAAAAAATGTCCCAGATAATGATCTTCGGTCCTGAGTTGCAAATACCAACTGCCACATGATTTGGTATTGCTGCAAATTTCACCCAGCTTTGTCACATCAGCCAGCAACACATGTGAGCCTCCGGTAGTGCGCCTGCTCATAGTTGCCCTCCTTGGTGCGCGCGCTCAGACGCGCCCTCGGTGATGCGCCTAATCAGACGCACCCTCGGTGGTACGCTTGTTCAGACGCGCCCTCAGTGACGCGCCTGCTCAGATGCGCCCTCGGTGGCGCGCCAGCTCAGACGCGCCCTCGGTGGCGCGCCAGCTCAGACGCGCCCTCGGTGATGCGCCTGCTCAGACACGCTACTCTGGTGGTGCGCCTGCTCAGACACGCTACTCTGGTGGTGCGCCTGCTCAGATGTACCCTCGGTGATGCGCCTGCTCAGATACACCCTCAGGGGCGTGCCTGGTCAGACACGCCTTTGGTGGTGCGCCTAATCATATGTGCCCTCCGTGATGACTATAATTCGCTAAGGCCAATGCCATATTATGCGTGCTTGTGTGCCGATGGCAATGCAACAGTAATGCAACCCGAGCTCTCTGCCAGATAAATTATGCCTGAAATAAGCAGCCACCGAGCCAATTGTTCTATTCCATAACAGTGTGCCCACTTCCCTTTGCGACTTCATTTTACACCTTTCACATCGCTATGTTGGCTTACATATAATAGATTGATGCCATTTTCAGGATACCGATGATGCATTAGACGACGTGTGCAATATTATTTACTTTGGTGTTGCTGGGTACTATGAATCCTTTCAACATGCCGTTCCATCCACAATTTTCGACTCCGCCTGCACACCTTCAAAATGGTCAGTTTTATCATTATGCAGCTGGCATACCTCAAGAAATACTAACTGGGATACCCTCTGTCTACCACCAAAATATACAAACACCTTTCTTCTCTGTGAACATACCAACCGCGTCACCTTTGGCACCATCTGCACATGGCGCTCTGCACATGCCTACACCAAAGACCGTGCCAAGTACACACTTCACTGCGAATCCACCAGATACACCCATAGATATAACACCCCGAAATCTATTCGCAGAGGAACATGCAGATGATACCATAGGACAACAGAAATGCAGTGATCAGGAAAACACGAACCCCAATACACCGCATCAGATGGGACGCGTGACGACGTCTCGTGTTTACAAAAGGAGGTACTCCTGCACGCAATCAAATATCCCCGACCCACCCAACAAGCCTCGCGTGAAAGTAGGAAATCCAGCAAAAAGCTTACGTGAGATGCGCAAGTCGTTCTATGGTGGAGAGAAGAAAGGTGGTGTTCGAGTTCAAGAAACCGGGGCATTCAGGCTTAAAAAACGTATACTCACCGCTTTGATCAAGGCTGTCGCCGTTGTCTGGAAGGGCAACACCACCTACACAAAATCTCTAAATTTGACTGAGATTGAAAAGGAAGGGAAGATATGCTTTGACATCAAAGACTTGGACTTAGCAGACATCAACACCTCTGATTGTGAAGCCGCTCTCAGTGATTGCTTGGACTTCCAATTCGCAGGTGACACCCTCCCTAGCCTCTCCCAAGACAAAACTTATCTGTGTGCTGCGCAACAAACCTCCTCCCTACGCTGAGCTGTGTCCCCTTTGGCTCATGCATGATATGTTGCGGCCTGATCCCCTCGGCCCGTGCGCTGCGCACTGATCCCCTCGGCCCGTGCGCTGCGCACTGATCCCTCCGCCCCGTGCGCTGCGCACTGATCCCCTCGGCCCGTGCGCTGCGCACCGATCCCTCCGCCCCGTGCGCTGCGCACTGATCCCACCGGCCCGTGCGCTGCGCGCTGATCCCTCCGCCCCGTGCGCTGCGCACTGATCCCCTCGGCCCGTGCGCTGCGCACTGATCCCCTCGGCCCGTGCGCTGCGCACTGATCCCTCCGCCCCGTGCGCTGCGCACTGATCCCACCGGCCCGTGCGCTGCGCGCTGATCCCTCCGCCCCGTGCGCTGCGCACTGATCCCCTCAGCCCGTGCGCTGCGCACTGATCCCCTCGGCCCGTGCGCTGCGCACTGATCCCTCCGCCCCGTGCGCTGCGCACTGATCCCCTCGGCCCGTGCGCTGCGCACTGATCCCTCCGCCCCGTGCGCTGCGCACTGATCCCCTCGGCCCGTGCGCTGCGCACTGATCCCCTCAGCCCGTGCGCTACGCACTGATCCCCTCGGCCCGTGCGCTGCGCACTGATCCCCGCAGCCCGTACGCTGCGCACT
>LGRX02016204.1:0-19412 GCA_001247695.2 Cymbomonas tetramitiformis
TATTTAAAAAACTTGCCCTCCAATGCCACACCCCCATCTCAAACCCAAAATCCCTCACAACACCCCACTCTCAACCACAGCAGAGATACACCGCCATTTCAGCACCCAGCAATACCCCAACGCCCCGCCAGCCCTTACATCGCCGCCCCTCGTTCATAATCGCGACAGCTGTCACAACTATGAACACGCTTAGAAGGGGTCCCTCGGGCACCCCTGAAAGGCCTGTCACAACCCCCATATTCAGTCACGCTACCGCAGCCCATGTCAGACCCCACCGCAGTTGCCCCCATCGCGCCCGTCTCAGCCGACAGCAAACGCCCCAGCCATGACCCCTTTTTTTTTAGTAATTGTCATTCCCCCCTCAGTCACGGTCCTACCCCAGTTCATTGTCCGCTCGAGCGCCCGGAGCATGTCACGTTCACCCTCCTGCTCAGATCGCCCTCCCAGTTTAAATCATGCACGACGCCTCGCCAAGCGCTACATCGCCGTCGCCGCGACCAGCCCGTGCCGATCCGCGAGAACCGCAGAGCGTCGAGCACGACATCACGCGAAGTGACATCACGACACGACCACACATGACGTCTCGGCAATGCATGACGGGGCAAACGCAAGCGCGCGTTGACACCAAACGCCGCTGTCACTGGGAACCAATGGTCACAGGGCATCCGAAACGACAATGGCATTCACGGACTTTCACTATGCTCGCTTGAGTACTTAGCTAGCTCTGCTTTCGAAAAGTTAGATCCGAACCTTTCAAAACCATTCTGCGGGACAGTGACATTTGCCTCTTGTGGCCTAGTATTAAATGTGATATATACATACATATGCTTCGAATCCACATGAGAGCTTCGTCACTAGCAGTTTGTAAGAGTCTGGTTCGGATCCCCAGAGTGCCGGCACGCCACTCTGACGTATGTGCGAAGTTGTGCCGTTGCACTTGTTTTATCTGTGAATTGCCCCCGTGTTGCTCGCTTGCCTTTCTGCGTTGCATGCTTTTACCTGAGCCTGAATCTACAGGCTGCGAGTACAAGTTAGTCCCGTGCCCGTTTTGCGAATCTACGAGCCGGCACGGCTGAAGCGCGTTGCCGCCTGGCATGTTTTACGTGGCATAGCAGTAGAAACGCGTGTCGCAGTTCCACAGCGCTGGAGATCCTCTGCTGTCCGAAAACGTTCACGAATTCACAACACGATCGCGAATTCCCACAGAGGGGCATTTTTCCCTTTGAGCGCCCAGCGGCGAGATAGCCCGAAGCTGCGTTTGTCATAAATTCACACCCGCGACGGCGAACCGTCTCAGGCACTCTCAGCGGCACTCACGCGTGTGCGCGATGCGCCCGGCCTTTTTGTGCCATATTTTGCACCATTTGCTATGCGAATTCGAACCTCGCAGGGCTTGCGTGCCGAATATGCTCAAACCGGCATATATGACCGGCGTTTGGGAATGCACAACCGTAGCCGCGCCAACTCGAGCCGTGACACCTGACTTTTGCTGTTTGACGAGGTTGTAGCCGCACCCATGTTTTTCCCTCAGTTTGTATGATGTTAACCTTTGTGAATTCGACCCGCGCAGGCTGTGGCAACGTTGAATTCCCCGAACGGACCTGTGTGACAGGTTGTGGGAATTCACGGCTTACGGCGCGCCAGCTCGAGTCCAAACACCCGACTGCAACCTTTCGACAGCATTGCAGCCGGATGTTTTTTCCTTCAGTTTTCATTGTGTTTGTATTTGTGAATTCGACCCTTGTGGGCGTTGGCAGCGGTGAATTCCCCGACGAGCCTGTATGACAGGTTGTGGGAATTCATGGTTGGCGACGCGCCAGCTCGGGCCTGGAGTGAATGCCCAATTGCAAAGTGTTGTTTTGTCCTGCTGGAACGGTATCACCTAACAGGGTGCCGAACCTTTTCGTGAATATATTTAAAAAACTTGCCCTCCAATGCCACACCCCCATCTCAAACCCAAAATCCCTCACAACACCCCACTCTCAACCACAGCAGAGATACACCGCCATTTCAGCACCCAGCAATACCCCAACGCCCCGCCAGCCCTTACATCGCCGCCCCTCGTTCATAATCGCGACACACAATCACAGTAACACGGCAAGAGGCCGTCTCAGTCCGTAGCTGGCCTCTTAAGGCCTCCGATTGATCAGAAAACCTCAGTTTTCAGATCTGCTCCGTATGACAGTCATACTGCCTGTCATACTACACTGATCAGAAAACCATCAGTTTTCTAATCAGCTGCGGCTACATAGCCCAGCTTGCATGACACATATGACACATATGTGAATGGAAACCCGGCCGGTGCAAGCACACAAAGATCACCACAAAGCAGTGCACGTACAATGCATGGCAGCAAACAAGCAATCAGGCAAGAAAGGCCGCCTACTCTGCTGAGCATGGGGCATGCTTCTGGACACCGCCAGCCTGCGGTTGAGGTTGGTAGCCTTGTAGGTGGCCGCAGCCGCCGACGAGCTCCACCCACCGTACTGATTGAACTCGAAATCAGTAACCTGGTCAGCCGCAGCCACCGCCGTGGCCCCACCAGACCGCAGGGACTGGGTCCCATACAGCTGCCTCAGAGCATCGGGGTCCAGCCCAGAGGCCTCACCAAGCATCCTGAACAGGTACCTCCTCAGCTGAGGATAATCCAGCCTCTTCCCCGTCAGGCAGTCAGCCGACGGGTCCCGCTGAAACCGCCTGCCATCAATCGGCTGAAACAGAGGCTCATCGGGCTGCACTCCCCGTGCAATCTGAGTGTCAACCCACCTCTGACTGACCTCCACTGGGCACAAAGGCTACCCCTCCGCCGCCCGGGCAACCTCCACCAGCTGACCATACCTGTACTTGTCCGTGTTCCGCTTCTCCAGGAAGGTGGTCATGTGGGTCTCACAGAACTTCATATCCCGCAGTCTCACCTTCTCCGCACAGCCATACCGCCAGAAGCCTGTCCACATGTCCAAACCCAGTGTAGCAAACATCTGCCGAGTGACCCCTCCCAGCATCAACCAGCAACGAGCACCACTCTGCACGAATGCAAACTCCAGCGGCTCCTTCCTGTTGAGCCGCCTGTCCCCCAGCCTCCTGTGAGCTGCCTCCCGTACCGCGGCCACCAGCCGATGAGAAGTGGGGTTCCGGTCCGCCGGGACCAGCGCCAAGTCATGAGCAGTGAAGACCATAGCCGAAGCGGTCTTCACCACAGAGAACGTCCTAGCCGCATTGGCTATGTACTGCAAGTACATAGCCACCGTGACCGGGTCGGCAGGAACAGGCACCCTGGGCGGGTCACGGTCCTGACAGAAGGCCTGGTACCGCACGAACACCCGAGAGTAGCTCCGCATGGTGCTAGCCTCACGGGTGCCAGACACCGCCAACAGCATGTCTGCCCGCAGCTGCATCTCCAGCGGGTCCGTCACGGAGAACTGCAGCCCAGCCCACTGCTCCCCAGTGCCTACGATGCCTGCATGAAAGGCAGCCCCCATCTCATACCCCTACCCCAGTCACAAGCCCTGCAACCTCCCAAGGTACAGCGGGGACCGGGGCCTGCAGGCTCCCTCTCATCGAAGGAGACCCGCAAGAGGAGGACCCGAAAATCCGGCAGGCCCACCCCCCCCCTCATTGGCCCTTCCGAGGCCAGGGAGGAAGGTGTCCGCAGAGGGCTGGAGCTCCGTCCACTGCACCACACAGTCCGCTAAGTGAACCCCGTCGGGACACAGCAAGACCCACCACGGCTGGAAAGTCCAGACCGGGGCCACAATGGAGGCCGCAGCCCTCTCAGCCTGCAGAAACAGCAGGAGCCTCCCGATCATCCGAAAAGGCGGGTTGCACCAGTTGACGTGCTCCCGCCAGTCCGTCTGACCGAAGGTGTCAACCCCAGACGTACCTGGACAGTGCCAAGCACTGTTGAAAGACGGGGCACCTGCACTGTCAAAAACAAGACAATTCTTATCAGTTGCAAACCTGTCCCGGGTGTGCCTCCACCCCCCGGCAATCCACGGGTCAGCCCACCGAAAGATTGCCGGGTTGACCATCCAGTCATCATGGTCTCTGATCTTGGAGAGGGCATCAGCCCGGGTCTCAAACTCCCTGGGCATCCAAAGGGAGGACAAAACCACCCCGTGGTCAGCACAGAAATCATGCACCGCTAAAGCCAGCTCCTGGAGCTCCTGATGCCTACTGCCAGACTCAATGACAAAATGCACAGCCTGGTTGTCACAAATGACAAGCACCCTCTTCCCTCTCAGCCTGCCAGCCACATCAAATGCCCGGAGAGAGTCAAAAATGCCCCTGAGCTCCCTGAGAGTGGATGACTTCAGTCTGTCTGACATGGTCAGATAACTGTGGCCAAGCAGCTCAGGTCCCCCAAAGGACTGCTCCAGCCAGGAGCCCCATGCCACCTCAGAGGTGTCCGCATGGACTGTCTCCAGCTGGAGCCCCGCCCCCCTGGGCTCCCAAATGCCTCTCCGGTGCCTACGAAAGCCGTCTGTCAGCCAAAACTCAAGCTCTGCCCGGAGAGCATCAGTACCCGGGACGTGAGAAGCCCACGAGCCCCAAGTCAGGGTGTCAGCTATGAGTACCGCAGCCGCCCTAGCATACAGTCTGGTGACACCCCCTAGCACAAACCACTGAGCATTAACCAAGCCTGCAAACTTGGCTACAAGCCTCAGAGGCAGCCTATGAAACAGCCTCAACAAGTCTGACACACAACCACGGATCTTGTTCAGAGCCTTCTCAGGCACGAACAAGACCCCCCCCTCCAGGTCTATGCCTATGCCAATATGCACAAGGGCACGTGTGAAAAACAGTTGAGACTTGAGCTCAGACACGAGCCAGCCTGCCTCCCGCACTTCCCGCATAATACGGGACAGTACAGCCAAAGCCGCGGGGTCCGTGAGAGTGGGAGCCCTCACAGCAAAAGCAAAATCGTCCACGTAGGGGTGCACACGGAATCCGAGACCCCGCCACTTACCTACGAGCTCCTTGTTAATCTTCGTAAACACCCAGCAAGCTGGGGCTAGACCAAAAGGCAGCACACAAAACTCAAAGAATCTACCCTGCCACTCAACAGCAACATAGGTACGAGACATCTCGTGAAGGTCAACGTGGTAGTACCCCGACTTATAGTCGAAGTAAAACAACCCATCATCCTTCCTAAGCAGGTCTATAAAAGGCTGGAGGTGCTCATACTTGAACTTAGGAAAGATTAAGAAAGCATTGAGCCACTTACCGTTGAAGATCAGCCGTAATTTGTCCCGAGAGTCGTCCACCATTAAAGGTAGGACAACCCGCGGCTTCCTCGAGACTTCTCTCAAGGCGCCCATAAGCACACACTCCTGCACAGCCTCAGTGACGAAGGCAGTATGCCTAACAGCAGACACGTGATTAGGCAGGTGCACTCGAGGCGGAACCCTGCCATCCTTAAACTTCAAGTTAAAACCGTTCTCAATCCAAGACATAACGTACGAAGAGCGCACAAAGGTCCGCCAAAAAGAAGCTCGCTCCCTAAGTCTACCCGCAACGCGGGGCACAGGAACGTCCTGGTCACACAAAGGTACGGCCTCGCCAATCTCTTCCTCAGACAATTCAAGACCTGAAACTCAAGGAAAACAACAGCCCGCAGGCCAAAAGTTCATTACAATTTAGGGTTTCGTCCCCAAGAGTTACATTAAGGTTGGGCATTCCACCACAACCGCAAAGCATTCCGCTAAGCTCATTGTTCTAGCCATCGTGGCTCCACATTCTCACAATTTTAACGGTCAGTGCCTCTGCCACGGCCTCTGCCGGCTGAGCGCGGCTGTGAGCATTGGTTTTGGTGGTGACCCCACTCGTTACAATTCCAGCATTGGAGCTGGCTGCCACGTCCTGCCTGAACAGGCGGCGGTGGCGGAGGCGCTCCAGGAGCAGTCGGACGAGTCGCGGCGAAGGCACCCCTGCTTGGGCCCTTAGGCCGCCCCTTGGCAGCCGCAGCTTGCGCGGCGTGAAGCTTCTCAGCGTTTACTTCCTTTTCAGCTTTTCGCATAAGCTTTTCATCTTCCTCATCCTCAGCGTACGATTTACGTTCTAACTTTTCGCAGATCTTCCAGCCAACCTCAGGGCCCTTGTCCGAAACCAACGCCAAGATTTTTGCGCGAGCCTTGGCGCGTGCGATTCCTTTTTCCGCAGTCTCTGACAAAAATTCCAAGGCAAGAGTGACGGTTTCAGGAAGCTCCACACCTTCTAATTCCTTCTTGGCATCATTAAGCGCTAACTGCGACGCTGAGTGTGCCACGAAGTGGTGCTGGGTCTCTAGGAATTGCTTGCGGAGTCCTTTGTCTTTGCCATCATCGTTGCGAGTCAACTCTAGGCGATCGGACCCTGGAAGCTGAGTGAGGTCAACTGCTGCCTCCCACGGACGCTTACGGTCACCAGAAGCTACTTGCGACAGTCCCTTGAGCTCAGCAAGGCGCGCTGTCGCCCTCTCCATCTGTCGCATCAACTTCAGTCGTGGTTGCGTAAGGTCCTCTCCATCCTGGAACGCAGCAAAAGCGGTCGCGTACGCTGGCTGCGCGTGCAAATCATCAATACGTTTCTGGCACAAAATCGGATCGGTGAACCACTCCATAATCAATATACGAATACTACTGAAAGTATATGCGCACTGAAAAACTTACGGTGTTAAGGAACTGTAAAAACGGACACAGACTGTAAAAACGGACACCGAACTGCAAAAACAGTCTCAGTCGATGAAAGTCCACACAATCACAGTAACACGGCAAGAGGCCGTCTCAGTCCGTAGCTGGCCTCTTAAGGCCTCCGACTGATCAGAAAACCTCAGTTTTCAGATCTGCTCCGTATGACAGTCATACTGCCTGTCATACTACACTGATCAGAAAACCATCAGTGATCGAACTGAATTTATATAAACCGAGTTTACAGTTTTAAAAAAGGGCAAAGGTAGATGCGCTGGAGGTTCACGGAACATGACAGACGTCATCGTGACTGTCATGTGACGGAATCACAGGTTCGATGAGACACAGCCGGCGCACCGGTTTTTTAATTCATTTCTTCATTTCTCTTTTCTGATATACGTTCCTCCTACGTTATACGATTTATTTTATTCATTATTTATTATTATTATTATTATTATTATTATTATAATTATTATACGTATTTTATACATATTTTATTATACATATTTTATTATACATATTTGATTACGTTGGGTTTCAGGTATACGAAAATAAAAAATAAAAAATACGCACCGACGGTGCACAAAAGTACATGCATGTAGGTTACTATTCTACATAATTATCGGGCGTTGCGTTGTTTTTCATAATCAGCCGACGTGGCTGACTATGCCTCCCGAATGACGATTATTCAAGAGTTTGACGATTTTTCAAGTCTACGGCCGTATGAACCGATTTTACCCTCCCGTCTCCGACGGAGGGCCCATGCGGCGTTTAATGCGTGTACGTTGTCACACTTTTGTGATCAGGTAGGTGGTCGCCAGGTTTTACGACACGAAGGGCGTGTGTTTTATCTTCATCCGGACTTGGTGTATGTCAAAGCTAATGAGAATGCGATAGGCGTCGAGATGACCACATTGTGCTTGCCATGCCTCAATGTCGTCGAGAAGTTGGATACCGACAGAAAGCCAGCACTTTCCATCGCCGCCGGACATGATTACGGTCATCCGTCGCGGGCCCCGTGCACGTACGATGGCTATAGCGGACTGCCTTCTTTACATCTCTTTGAGAAAATGGTATTGCAACGCGTGGTTCCTTTCATGAACGTGGTCAAGCTCACCGTACCTAATGGCTTCGGCCCTACATCGGCGCGCTCGGATATTCGAGGCCACGTCATCGCCATGCAACACGATGGCGCGCAAATGCTTTGCGCGAACACCTTGCCGCGGCTGGATTTGGATCGGGTATCATCATTTGCTTTTGTCGGCAAGGTTGGGCAATGGGCGGCGGCACGCCTCAAGCTATCGGATGAGTACAAACGATTGCGACCGGAAGTCGTATTTTTGTGGTTGAAGGCCTTGATCCACATGGGGCATCCGGCATACCGTGATTTCGCGGTACCACACATCCCGAGCGTCGCTCCTGGTGGGCACGCCGTTGATGATGATGGGTCCACGCCAGTAACTCGACTTCTGGACGACACCGATCCTACCGTACTTGAAGCACTGCGTAATTTGCCTGACAGGGTGCTAGATGCGTGCCTGGAGTATACCGATGAGACGACCGTCCGCATCGACCGACGTGTGGGATCGGATGTCGCGCACGTCAGACCTCACGCTGACGATGAGCAAGGCTCTCAAGCAGTCGAGGTTGAGGAGGCCGGTGGAATCGGGAACGTGTTATTGGTCTCCCGGCCTGTTAACGAAAATCAACCTGTTCTAGCTGTTTTGAAAGCAGTTCAGGAGATTTCGCCTGACACCGATGATGACTACGGCGAACCCTCCCATCCCTCCGACGACAGGTCGCATGACAACCGCCCGGCGCCTCCGGCCGCCGACAACGTCGCTCGTCCTACGACGACACCGCACGAAGTGCCGATCACCTTTGATGGCAAGCCCGTTAACGAATTCACCGATAACGATTTTCTATTCTACGGGGCATTTCCGTGGTCATTCTTTTCTCCGTAACATGGTTTGCCAAAAGCGTCATTGAACTCGCGACATACTCGGCATTTGTTACTGCAGCACGACACCCGCTTCGACAATGCGGATGCCATTCTCACCTTGTTCAATCAAGCTCAACGCCACGCGGCGTGTCGGCAAGTCGCGGCTAAAGTAAAATCCGACGCGATGCTTCAATTGCTCGGTTTATGCAAATAATCCGTCGAGAAGATTTCCGTAAGGACCTGGAAGAAGCGGCCAAGGACCCTGAAGGCGACAAGGCGAAAAAGCTTTTGGCGGAAATTACCCCCATCCTTCGATTGAGCGGCGGGACAGTCCCGTATGGGCCTGGGGAGCGAGGACAAAACATTTCTAAGATGATGGCCATGTCGTACATGTATTGCAACCCCACCTTCTTCATTACCGTGTCCCCTCCCGATATGGACAATATGCTCACTATCCGCATCTGCAAGCCATCTTCAGAGGATCCCATGAGGCCGTCAGATGAGGAAGGCGTCGGATTTGTTTTTGAGACTACGCCGGCACAACGCGCGGCCTTGTTGGCCAAGCACCCCGCCGCTGCCGCCGAGGGCTTTAGAATTTTGATGAAGGCCGTGGTGGAAGGTCTCTTGGGTCTACATCTGGAGGGAGACGCGAAGAGAACACAACCGTTGGGATCTCGTGAACCGTGTGTTTTTGGTAATACGCTTGCCGCGTTTTTGGGGGTAATCGAAGCACAGCAACGTGGAGCTCTGCACTTTCACGGTACTTTGTTCGGCTGCGGTATTGCTGCCACCATTTTGGAAAAGATTTCCGAGGACCCCGCGCTCGCCGCAAGAGCGGGAAAAGAACTCGACACTATCGTGCAGGCGCATTTGCCGACGTGGGCGCACGAGGAAGTTCATGCACGCCGCGCCCAAGCGGAGTCCGCGGATAGAGCTGCACCTCGGCTCGCAGTCTTCGATTCTCCTTTACCGTTCGATCAATTGCCAACAGCAAACGATCAATCGCCACGACGCGATGATACATCCCGACCGCCTCCTGCTTCTTCAACGCGCGCCTTGCAGCACGACTCGTCGACGGAAGTTTGTGGACGACACGAAACGATATGCTATTCATGCAATTCACATGCTCCACCGCCTTCGGCCTTCTCACCGTTCGAGGTTCGTTGGTGTCGAGTGTCGGCTTATTCGAGATATCAACATCCGACCACAATGAACATATCTAACGGTTGAATTTGCGAAATAATGTTTTTGTATGCGATTACTAGCGAAAAACTGTTCGGGATCGATGTTTGTTGTTCTTTGTTGCAAAACAAAACATCATTTCGCAAATTCAACCGGTAGATATCGACATCTAACCACAATGAACATATGTAACGGTTGAAATTGTGAAATAATGTCTTTGTATGCGGTGACTAGCATAAAATTGTTCGTAATCGATGGTTTTCGTTGTTTGATGCTTAAAAAAAACATTATTTCGCAAATCCAACCGGTAGATATGTTCATTGTGGTCAGATGTTAATATCTATGGGTCGAATTTACATAATAATGTTCACATGCAATATTATCAATGAAAAATGTAATGCCCTCCAGGCATCAAGGTATGTTAAAATGAAGTCTACGCCCAATCTAGATTAAAATGAAATGTCTACACCCCATCTAGATTAAAATGAAGTGCCTACACCCAATCTGGATTAAATGAAATGTCTACACCCAATGTGGATTAAAATGAAGTGCCTACACCCAATCTAGATTAAAATGAAGTGCCTACACCCAATCTGAATTATAATGAAATGTCTACACCCAATCTCGACTTATCCCTATGATGTTGGGGGAAATCTTTAGATTGCCCCCTCTTTGAAAAAGTCCGTTTTATGACGTCACAAATTTGTGTATAAATTTTTTAGAGGTTTGATTTCGCAGAAACCAGCTATTACAGAACGAACATTGCTTTGCGTCACGTATAGTGTAGTAGTTTACAGGCTAGCTTTGCGTGACGCTTTTTGGGTGACGTATCGTGTAGTAGTTATAGCCTAGCTTTGCGTGACGCTCTTGCGTGACTTATTTTGGGTGACGATAGTGTAGTGTAGTTGTGTATAAATTTTTAGAGGTCTGATTTCGTAGAAACCAGCTATTACAGTATATTACGTACTAAATAGGGAGGGTGGGGGGACGGAGCCCCCACACTGGGCGAAGTCTAATTTTTTTGTAGTAATAGGCGGATGTGGGGACACGGAGCCCCCCCCAATGGGCGAAGTTTTAAAATATTCCGAAAAAATGGGGGGTTGTGGGGGGGGCAAACCCCCCTACTGGGCGAAGTCTTGAAAATAGTTTGTAGTAAGGGGGGGGGTGTGGGGGAGCCCCCCACTTGGCGATATCTTAAAAAAAACAGCAGTCGAGGCCTCACGCCTTGTAGTAATGGGATAGTGTAGGGGGATGGAGCCCCCCCAGTTGACGAAGTCTAAGAAATAAAAGGAGACGAAGGGTGATTATTCACAAAAATTATGACATTAGAAAAGTCGTCTAAAATCTTGTAGTAATAACTGTAAACGAAATTATGGATTGCCTTGAAAGTGTTTCATACACGTTTTTCTTTTATAATTCAATACGTGCCATTGAGATTTATATTAAAATTTAGGCGAGAACAAGGTAATAAATTATATTATTATCGTTATTTGATTGGTCAGAACTTAAAATATTCGATGACGTTCAATTCGTTGCGATCGTTCGGTAATAGCTCGAGGGTCTCCGAGAGACGACGCCTCCCCCTTCTGTTCCCCCCTCCGTTAATCGATCGCGGAGCGCGCGAGCGCGAGCGGAGCGGGGGCGAAGCCTCCGCGACGCGAAGCGGGAGCAGCGCGCGGTCGGTTGATGTTCGACTTGGACTTCGAACGCCAACGCCATAAGGCGCATGCCATGCCATGCTATGCCATGCAATGCGAATGCCACAGAAGTCAGAACTCCTACTCGCAACCACAATCAATTTTGGAAATTGATTTTTCCCCACCTGTACGTTCACGTACCCCCTATAATATATATATATATATAATATTGGGGGAAAATCTTTAGATTGTCCCCCTCTTTGAAAAATCCGGTTTTTTATGTCACGATTTTGTGTATAATTTTTGGAGAGTTCATTTCGTCGAAAACCAGCTATTGCTAGAGACGCCACACGATATATCAAAGTCGTCCGATTGTGATTTTTATGGTATCAAAATGACCGTTAGATCACCCCGATGAAGAATATATATAATACCCATATGCGATTTCGAGGGGAATACCTCCATTTTCAGCGATTTGTACCCCTATTTTAGCAATAAATTCATCCGTTTGGAGCCATACTTAAGGGGTTATCTTTTCGTTTTGTTTTTTCCAAGATTTTACACTGTAAAGGGATCATGCACAAGTTTTATGCATTTCTGATTCGAGCGAATCTGCATCGGTTCAAAGCTCCAAAATTTCTGTTTCCAGGGCAGATCTGGATCTTTAGGAATGAATCTCCGTTTCTCATTGGTCAATCTGAAATTGGAAGCTCCTAAGCTCTCGATTTTATGGAGGTCATCCGAAACTCCAGAGCTCCGCCGTACGTTGCTGTTTCAACTTAACGCTGGTTTTGGCTCTGAAACTAAGTTTTGAGACAGGTTCGGCTTGCAGCGCTGCTTTAATGTGACGCAACCTTTAGTATAATGAATACAAACACGTATTAGATGTGTATTTTGAGGGGCATATAATACGCTTCCGAGGTCTCGCTGCCCCAATCGGAGCAGCGCCAACGAAACTCGAGGATCATCCTATGTACTTCGGATTTGTGCGGTGAGCGGGATGCTTAAAAACAACGACATTGGGAGGTTATTTCAGCGTGCAAACGCTAAGATAACCTTCCTAGGTCACTTCTATAAAGTTTTCTAACTTCGTAGACGCGAACCCGCTGAGATGCGAAGAGAAACGCATCGCAAGTTTTGAACCGCTCCTAAAGAAGCCTTAGCGGCGGTGTACCCATGCATGCTCGCAAGGCTCCGTTATCTGCGTTTTGGGTCCTATCGGTGTGAAAACTTGCTAGGATAGTAGCTAAGGTCATCCACAATGGTCAGCCACCACGCGCGGACACCCGCGAGTAATGAGCTGCCCGCAAATGCACTCAAAATGACAATTTTCCAATTTTTCAGACCAGCTTTTGACTCGCTGGCTCAAAATGAATTTTGAACATTTCTACCTGCTCGTGTTAACGTGAGGATGTACAATATGTCCTCCCCGAACGCCCTTTCCAAAAAACGCAGATAACGGAGATGCATAAAGCACTGCTTTTTATCCCTTGCCACAGCGAAGGAATTTCAGAAATTGTGGAGGGAGAGAAAACATCCGCGCGTTGTACACATTTTAGAGTGGCGAAACGGATGAATCGAGATCGATCGAGCGATGGCGTCTCTACTATTGCAAAACGAACACTGCTTTGCGTCACGCTTTTCGTGCAAAGCTTAACACTGTTCGTGCAAAATCCTTAACACTGCAAACCAAAATTCGTGCAAACCGGATCTATAAATTTGTGAAGCCCTTCGCGGTTGAGATGAAAACTGCGAAACGAGTTTTCGGTTGCGATTATGTTTGTGAAGGGAGCCCGCAAACCAAAATTCTTAAACTGGATCTATAAATTTGTGAAGCCCTTTGGCGGTTGAGATGAAAACGCGAAACGAGTTTTCGGTTGCGATTATGTTTGTGAAGGAGCGTTTGCGAACCAAAATTTGTGCAAACTGGATCTATAAATTTGTGAAGCCCTTTAGCGGTTGAGATGAAAACTGCGAAACGAGTTTCGGTTGCGATTATGTTTGTGAAGGGAGCGCTGCAAACCGAAATTCGTGCATACTTTACACTGCGGACTGAATTTCATATTTTCATTATTAGATATTAGATTCGTGCAAAGCTTAACACTGTTTGTGCAAAATCCTTAACACTGCAAACCTGTTACGCACTTTAGCGTCGTAGATGAAAACTGCGAAACGATTTGTAAGTCGTGGATAAGTATGTGTCGCACGCGGCAGTATATAATTTGATATTTAGAATATTCAATATAAAGCCTCTTTATATTTAATTGGTCAATATTTAAGTTTATTTTAATTTTATTGGAATTGCACAGTGTCACGACTGCTGAGTATAAATATAACTTAGCACTGTAGTATTATTTTAAATATGACTTATTTATATTTTAAAATAAGATGAAGACTTTTATTGACGGTATAAATATTTGGATGTGGTCGACTGGACATTGACACATAAGACGTTAGACGTATGACATGACATGACATGAGACGCAGTTCGACTGTCACGCTTTTCGCGCTCACGCTCTTTTTATTTAGAGACTTCATTTCGTTGAGACCAGGTATTCCAAAACGAACACTGATTTGTGTCACGCTTTTTCTGTCACGCTTTTCGACTGTCACGCTTTTCGCGCTCAGAGGAGATGAGCGGGCCTGGGAGCGTCACACCGCACACGCGTGCCCCGGCGACGAGCGCGGAGCGCAGCACCCACGTGAGGGTCGCTGCTGAGGCCTGTGTGGCCGACGCTCCGGGCGAGATGGCGCCCAGCGATGGGACGCATCGCCACACGCAGACAAGGGGCGCCGCCCTTGTGCTCATGTCGCTACAGGGTGAGCACGAGAGGTGCTCGCCCGCGCCCTTCCCCACGGCGCCAGGAGAAAGCGTCCAGGCGTGAACCGCTTTTCTTTTGGGGGGGAAGAGAGCGCGCCGCGGGTGGCACACGATGACCACTGCGAGCGCGCCGAGCGTACCGCCACGAGGCAGCCGGATAGATGGCCGCTGTCTCGGGCCGCGTGACGCGCAGCTGCCCCACCAGGCACGTCATACTCATGGTGCCTAGGGGCGGCGCGCAGCGTGTGCACGGCGACCGGGCGCCATCGAGGCTCTTCGGAGAGGAGATGAGCGGGCCTGGGAGCGTCACACCGCACACGCGTGCCCCGGCGACGAGCGCGGGGCGCAGCACCCACGTGAGGGTCGCTGCTGAGGCCTGTGTGGCCGACGCTCCGGGCGAGATGGCGCCCAGCGATGGGACGCCTCGCCACACGCAGACAAGGGGCGCCGCCCTTGTGCTCGTGTCGCTACAGGGTGAGCACGAGAGGTGCTCGCCCGCGCCCTTCCCCACGGCGCCATGAGAAAGCGTCCAGGCGAGGATCGCTTTTCTTTGGGGGGGAAGAGAGCGCGCCGCGGGTGGCACACGATGACCACCGCGCGCGCGCCGAGCGCACCGCCACGAGGCAGCCGGATAGATGGCCGCTGTCTCGGGCCGCGTGACGCGCAGCTGCCCCACCAGGCACGTCATACTCATGGTGCCTAGGCTAGGGGTGGCGCGCAGTGTGTGCACGGCGACCGGGCGCCATCGAGGCTCTTCGGGGAGGAGATGAGCGGGCCTGGGAGCGTCACACCGCACACGCGTGCCCCGGCGACGAGCGCGGAGCGCGGCACCCACGTGAGGGTCGCTGCTGAGGCCTGTGTGGCCGACGCTCCGGGCGAGATGGCGCCCAGCGATGGGACGCATCGCCACACGCAGACAAGGGGCGCCGCCCTTGTGCTCGTGTCGCTACAGGGTGAGCACGATGCACCCACCAGACCCTCAGTCAAAGCCGCTCTAACTAAACATCAAGGTGATGAAGCTAGGGAGGGCCTGCCCCCCCCGCATGCCAGCATGATGCGCGGCAGGGAAGGTCTTGGGGGGAAGGGGCGAGCCGGCACCTGCCGGTGGTGCCGCGCCGCGCTTGGCATTGCCCGCACCAGGTGCTTGAGTCAGTCAATTATCTGTTTTTGAGTATAAAACCCCTCCTCTGTAATCACTGAGGCCCACAAAAAGGTGAGTGGGCGGACCTGCGCCTGCTAGGAAGACCCGGCGGGCAGAGCTTCCAGAGCTTCGCTGCGCTCCAGCTTGGTGGCCACCGTGATGATGTGCTGCAGAGCGGTGGATCCGGGATGATTGACTTCCCATCCAGCCGGACTTTGCAGGTCTAACCGATCCTCGATGAGGCGATCCATCACGGCTTACTTTTATAGTCGCAGTCCAGACCAGAACTGGTATAACAGTTGCTAACTAACAGTTGCTAAACCCTAAAACCCTAAATATGGCTGATGGCGTGACAGTTTGGCATGGCGTCCGCCAACAACTGCACGACCTCGTGCCAGGAGACCAAGCGAGTGGCGAACAGTCTGGCGGTCTCCTCTCTTCGCTGAGTCATGCGCAAGACTGTCCCCGCCAGTCCCACCAGCGCGATGTCGTCCAGCACGCTCCTTGCTACGTCGGCCAGGAAGGGTGACAAGGTGGCATAACGCCGATTCCAGGCTTCAGAATTCAGGATTCCGCCCTGCTTGAGAAAAGTTAAAGACCGCGGCTGCAGTTTGCGCTGCGCCACTTCCTTCAATATCTCCGGCATGGTGATGATGATCATGTCCAGGCAGTAAGACATCATTCGGCCCAAGGCGAACGTGACCACGCCCATCGACAGAAAATTGACCAGCGCTTCGGAGAAGGGTGGAATCGCGGCAATGTCTGCGTCGGTGGTGACCAGTTCTGGAGAGGAGGGGTACATGGAGACGTCCCTGATCAGCTTGAGCACATCGGCCACCGTCTTGAACTCCCGGTAGACATCGCTGGGAGAAGCTGCTCTCACGAGGTCGTGATGCCCTGGAAATTGAGCGAGGCGCTGATCCACCGGCAGGAGTCCAGGAGCCACTGACAAGGAATTTCCGGGCGATCTGTCCCCCGCTGCGCTGGGAACGCTGGGCGGAAACCGTGTGGCGCCCAGTCTCGCTGGTACAGTGGTGGAAGTCTGCTGGCTGAGGCGGGCCCGACAGCCATCTCTCGGAACAAGTACTCCTCGGTGGTCGTGAATGCTGCCCAAATATGAAGTCCCATCGGATCAAGTTCGGCCAGTTCTGACTCCAAAGCGTTGTCAAAGATGGTCACCCACAGAAGCTGTATGCCGTGCCATGCCATGCCCGTCGTACCATGCCATTCGGATTGGGGGATCGCGATCGCAGGATCCGATAGGGGGGAATAACCAAGTTTGAAGTTTGAAGTGATCAGGCTTAGCTCCGCTTCGCTGAGCTACCATAGCTACCCCTAGCTACCCTTAGCTAGAACAGAGCCAATAAAACCAGCGCACTGCGTGTGCTTATACGCACCGGACCCCATTGCTCCCAAGGGCAGGGGGTAATAAACTGCCGTCCCCGACCCCGAGAGCACTAATATCCGAGATGTTTCCGATTCGGATAGAAAGTCCCGAAATCAAATAACTCAATGTTTATGGCGAAAACCATTGGTTTTAGAAGAAACGGTTGCATGAGTGGCATCTCTTAAATATCTCCTACGTATTTATTTCTTGAGAAATGATGTCTGTTTTAAGGAAAGATATATTACTATGGCACAGGTCATCCGTCCTGTGATTTCTTTTTTCGCTCAAAGGCTAGGCTAGCAACCTATAGTTGACACGCCTCTTCGAAACACGTCAAATTTTCATTGTACTAGTAGATTTTATTGCGTTAAGAACGTCACGTGGATATCTGCGGTTTCCCCCGAATCCGTGACTAAGAGGCTGATCGTGATTTGACACCCCGCATAGGCACGTTTCTTGTGTGGTGCCCGTATATGTCTCAAACAAGTGTGCCTATATACTCCGAAGTGTCCCTACTACACGTGTCCGACATATATATAGGCCTATTGCTACTGTGACAGCTCGATAGACAGATTCTAGCATTAAGACCTATTGTACTCATATAGTTATACAATCGCATTATTTGCGACAATAAATCTGCATGCATTTGTTATTATGTACGGTGATGATGCTTGCTAACCTGTAGCCAATAAAATCGCACGTCTTCATTATGAGCATGCAACTTTTCCCTTTCCCTCGTTTCTGCATTTTCTTTTGGAGAGCGGTGACAAAACACCTAGCTATTGTTGAGCATATATTCTCTTGTATGACTACCCTGTGTATAAATGAATGTGTGGTATGCACCACTTTTGCATGCTTTCAACTGTGCACAATACAATGAGGAATCATATGTGCCATTATGTAAATTTGTGTATACAGGTATTATTCTGAACCAATCCCATTTCGGTCCTTGCACTGCGTGTAGGCACGCCATATGGCCACCACGGAGTATGAACAATCATCCTAAGGCACTCCTATTGCCGGATCACGTTGGCGTTAGATGAACATCTGAGATGACTGCGTATCATGTTCTGGGTATTTAATACGTAGACTCAGTCGGCACCCAAATAACCTCGCCCTGTTTCATTCTTTGAGGAGGCAGCTGCAATCCCTTCTCTTTCCAATCTGGTGGAAGTTCACGAGCCCTGTTTCACAGCACCGAGGCCATCTTTGCCTCTTCAGAACAAATATGTTGCTTGCAACCTATTCTCTTAAGGTTTCCCCGAATTGTGTGACGGATCTGTAGTGCTGGAGCAGTGACCAAGGGTTAGGGCATCTAGAATTGTGGATAGCATTGCAGATCACGACAACGCTAGTAAGAATATGTAAGCGAAATGACTTCCATGAGCAGCGTTGGCTTGTGAGTTTCGTGATGCATCAACAGACTTATAAGAGTGAGACGAATCACGGGTTACACAGTGCGAGAATAGTGTTCGCCATTAATGTGGCACCGGAGTAGAATGCATGGCTGGATCAACCGCAGGTAGTAAAAATCTTATAATGAAACCAAAGCGCAGGTGGCAACAAGCTTGCAGTGTGGCGTTACAGTGGTACGTCAATGACGATGAGACAAACCGCAAGCGGCTGAACTCCTACAGCAGCCGCCGCCACAGGTGGCAGAGCGAATAGAGCATGCGCAGGCATAGGCGCTAGGAAACTAACGGCGAGACCAAGCACAGTTTGCAAGAGATGACAATAACAAGAGCAAACACAGACAGCAGCATGCTGACAGCAAGACTAGGTGCATGCGTCTTGAGCTGGTGGAAGTGACTCACGAAAAAGTGCCAACGATGCGCCATTCAAGGCGGATCAGATTGCGGCGCTGCTTAACCAGAATCAGCCCTCGCTTGCTGCTTAGCTGCCCAGTGTACACGATGGTTTTGAAGTACAGCGGCCCCTCCTCCAACTGTTCCTCGAAGGCCCCCGGCACCTCAATCACAACGACCAATTATATAAAATTGATGGCGTCCAATGACATCGCCACCAGCTCATAATGCTGCTCTCGCAAAACTTCAGCACGGTGTGGCACAACTCGATGGCTGATTTGAATCGCACACATCAAATAATGCTCTAGAGCATTCGCTGCTATAGCCAAAGCACTGTGCACAAAAAAACAGCCTCACCATTGAGCTCCGGCGTCATCTAGCCTGATCTTCGACCCAAGCTAGTGTTGGGCTACATGGATTGACAGAACCGCCACAAGCAACTGAGAGAGTCGCCGGCAATTGCAATGGCTTCTGGCGCTGGGCCTTCACGATCCATTCACCGGGATGCGCGCACTCACCGTAATGTCTCCTCGTTCTAGCCCAGTGGTCGCCAGATTGAAGCGCAGCACATCGCCATCCACATTCCACGTCCCGTCATCGAGCTCCACCGGACTAAATGCCCCAACTCCTAAAGGGCACGCCACCCCGCCCTCTGCAAAAATATGGCACGCCCCCTTTCAATCGCACACTGCTGCGAGCGACTCCCAACTTTACAACAAGCCTAAGCTCATCACACGGATCGCGACGCCCCTATGCAGATGGTCGGGCTCTTCTCGCCGACCTCACATTCTATGCAGATGGTCGGGCTCTTCTCGCTGACCTCACATTCTAT
>LGRX02016205.1:0-45234 GCA_001247695.2 Cymbomonas tetramitiformis
CAAACATTCTTCGAAAAATTTAGCACCGTCTTGCCCCATTCATTTTATTTTTTAGGTTATTCATGCATACATTCTTCGAAAAATTTAGCACCGTTTTGCCCCATTCATTTTGTTTTTTGGGTTATACCTCCAAACATTCTTCGAAAAATTAAGCACCGTCTTGTCTCTATTCTCATTTTATGTTTTAGGTTATTCATGCATACATTCTTCGAAAAATTTAGCACCGGTTTGCCCCATTCATTTTATTTTTCGAGAACTACATATGTCATTTTGCTCTACGTTAGATTTCCATTTTTCAAATTTTGCTAATTTTGCTCAACGCTAGATTTCAGATTTCCTTTTTTGGAATGCTTGATTTCAGAGTTTTTACATCCGTCATTTTGCTCTACGTTAGATTTCAAAACTGGTTCGGACCCCCCGCCCCCCCCCATATTATTGTTGTGGGGTTCGGTTTAAATCTTTTACTAACAACAAAACAATTACAAATAAATTCGTTTGGGAAACAGTTTTGACAATCGTACACGATTGTCAAAACAGTGTATCGCGTGTTCATTAATAATTTCTATATAGCCCGTATAGACCGGACTAGGAAAGAATGGGAAATGATCCTCCTAAAGGCCTCAAGCGATTTAAATATTATCAAGGAGGGCGGGGCCGATGCAAAAAATCACAGGGTTACTGCCTGACTCACGTTTGACAATCGTATACGATTGTCAAGCTCTGTCGTTGGGTTCGTCTCTCTGACGCACGTTTGACACTCGCATACGACTGGGTTATACCCCCTGAGTCCCTGGTTAGGGGGGGAGGGGGGAGTCAGTGTAGAGGGCACGGACTTCGCGATGCGGTACATGCACGCCGAGTCGGAGACCGACTCTTGCGACGGCGACGTGGACGACTCTGCAGCTGGGTGTGACTCTGTTGACGGCGAGGATGCGGTCCCGCGCCCTACAACATCTCGTCCGGGATGCGGTGCACCGCCTTGGGGGTTTGCCCGCTCTTCGGCGATTGCGGCAATGCTTTGTGCGTTCTTTTGTGTATGCGCCACCGCGGCGCCACTCACAGCTGCCGCCCCTGGCGAGGCATGTGCACCGGACCACACCGGCCTGGAGGTCGGTGGTGCTGCTGAGACAACCGACAACGCGCCTGCATTCACTTTTGCGGCGCCGGCTGCTATTCCGCCGCATCGGCAGACGCGGTATCGGGAGCTGCGACAGGGGTTCCACACTCTCCGCAATGTCCCGCGGCCGCCATGGATGTATAATCCCGACCCTGATCATGTTCCACAGTCACCACCTTACCCGCCACCGCCGTACTCGTCCGATGACGAGGAGCAGAGCTCTGGAGGCCATGCGGCTGTGCACGACGATCGACAAAATTCAGATTCCTTTTCTGGCTCCACGAATGATTCAAACACGGCATCGACAACTTCAATTCACGGCACCATGGCTGTGCTGAGGACTGGCACAGCAGTGCTGCCGCCAACCAGTGGCTAGCAAGTTAATCATGCCGCTCCTGCACAGTGAGATTGACCGTAGCTGTATGATTGTGCAGAGGGGTCCTATCACGGACCGATTTCAGGTTTGCAACTCTTGACTGGGAACAACCCTGCCAGAAAGGACAGGCCTTCCCTTAGAACTCAGTTTCCACCGTTCTAGATGGTGTTTGTTCACAGGTTTCACCTTCAGCTAGCCAGTCACCACCCTAGGTGGTGTGCTGGAACAGTCACACCGCTTGCTTTGTGACTCTTCCTATAGTAGTGTGTATGACTGTCACCCGAACCCGAACCCTAATTGTTTATGCCCGTTATATCGGGTTAACTTATCAACTTTATTACATTCTGAGAAAACCTTCACTGAGTGAATATATCCCGAGTCCTAGGGGTATATCCAACAACATGCACGGTATCGGGAGTTGCGGCAAGGATTCCGCACTCTCCGCAATGTACCGCCGCGGCCGCCAGAGCTGTATGACCCCGACCCACCAGTTCCGCCGTCACCGCCTTACCCGCCACCGCAGTACTCGTCCGATGACGAGGAGCCGAGCTCTGGTGACCATGCGGCTGTGATCGAGGGTTCAGAAATTTCTTCTACGAATGATTTACCACCGGCCCCGGAGGCCGGCAACTACTTCACCCTCACGCTGCTCCGGGCCGGACCGCCAGTCCCGCAGACCTCTAGTGGCTGAGATTGTTCACACCGCGCCTGCCTAGAGGTTAGCTGTTCGTTGGCCTCCTAGATGTGCAGAGGAGCTCTCAATATTTGAGCTGTGTTTAGGGTTTTAGCACCTAACAACTGTATCTGACAATCTTTGCTGTAAACTGGGACCGCCCTGACCAAGAGTACAGGCCCCCAACCGTGCTACAGTTTCCTCCTAAAGTTAAGTAGGGAGTTTGTTGCTTCGTTTCATTAGCTCCGGTCACCACCCTAGGTGGTGTCTTTTTGGACTGACATTGTGACACCGAGAAACGCCACATGTCACTTCCTATAGTAGGTGGTGACCGTCACATAGACGGAAACCACCCAGTAAGGGCGATATCGCCTAAGATTTAAGGGATCGATATTTCCCGACTTCTCAACAATTCGAATCGATTGATGCGATAGTTTACAAAGCCCAACTCGATTGATAGTGATAGTAGAATGCTATGGAATCGGTGATACCGATTTTCACGAAAGTTACTATCGATTGATAGTGATAGTGAAAGTGTCACCATTGACTAATAGTGATAGTGCGATTACTTAACCAATAATCAACGATAGTTCAATCATACCGATAGTGCCGATAGTGGCTTAGATACGCGTGAGTGCTACCCACACACGCGGATACAATAATCACTCACCTTTAAGAAAACCCGGCGATAAGAAACCGGACGACTTTGGGAGTACCGGTTGTCGAGAAAGTTGTTTGGTTTTTTTGAGCTATGGAATCCTCGAAAATAAGAAATATGGTCTTGGCGCACCATGTGAAAATTTGAAAATGTCGCCTTTTTAAGTGTTTATCATTGGACTTTTAAGAGAATTCTTTGGTGATTGAAAGAAAATACTTGCTAATTCTTACCGATTCATTGGACGGCGGGGAGGGGGTACGCAAGTTGGTGGAATTAGCTGGCTGACCCCAAATCTCCGGTTTTCTTAAAGGTGAGTGATTACTGTATCGACTTCAACGAAGGATATCAACTACTCAGAACTACGTGTTATTTAGCTTGACATCTCCGGTACCCTGCACCTTGACGACCGGCCGAAAGGACGATCTTTTCCAAGTTTTCCTGAGCCTGGAGTTTCGGACTCTACACTTCCACTACTGTATTATCTTGTGGACGCTTCTGTCCCCTGCGTGGGTTCGTCTTGTGTGTAGGCATGATCGATGCCGGGCTCTGTGCTTGACGATTGGTTTATGGTCTCAAGACTGTCTAAGGTTTGTGACGGGAAGCCTCGCGTCGTCGCGTGACGGCGGCCTAGGTAATAATATTTGTAAAATGGCCTTGCTGTCGAACGATAGTGGTGACACGGGAATTCGAAATCGATACCTCGAAATCCGCCGACCAATCGACTGATGACATAGTCGTGTACGTTCAAATCGACTGATAATGATAGTTCGCATATTCGAGTCGACTGATAGTGATATGTGGCAGGCGACGAATCGATTGATAGTGATATTTCGCGATAGCTAAATTCACGGGATCGACTGATAGTGATAGTAGCGATACTATCGATATGTCGCGAAGTCGGCACTATCGATACTGGCCCTTGCCCATTAGGTATTTATGTTATCTCTCTCTTTATCAAGACACACTTTACCGTTCTTGATATCGTAACCCTTAACTCAGGGTTTATCTCTCTAGTTAGGTATATATTATCACCGAACTATATATCCACCACATTTCAAGTAATTTCTCTCGCACGATTTTCTGAAAGTGAACGGTGTATATCTTCCGCGCGTGATGCGCGCGATGCATAATTGGAGGAACTCTTCGTAAAGCATTTCAAGCTTCGTGATTGGTTCTAAAGCACGAACTTTGACCGCTATGCGTTTTCGGAGAAATTACTTTTTCGAAATTCTGAGCACACCACGTGGAAGCCCGCTGAGAGCGCTATAAATTTGAAAGCATGAAAATTTTATACGATGGCCCCGTATTTCCCAAGTACGAAAATATGGGGCATATAAAATTTTCATGCTTTCAAATTTATAGCGCTCTCAGCGGGCTTCCACGTGGTGTGCTCAGAATTTCAAAAAAATAATTTCTCCGAAAACGCATAGCGATAGCGGTCAAAGTTCGCCCTTACTAGGTGTTTTTGTATAGTTTTCGCCCTTACTAGGCGTATCGATCTTAAAAGGAGATCTCCACTAGGCCATCTGACCGTAGGATCGTGTGCGCGACAATACTTCGCTTTTTGCATCCCAACATGCCATGCCATAACGCGAGGGTGGCGTCGCGATAAATGTACGCGACTGCAGTGGCACTGTCATCGTTAGCGTCTGGCGATCGTGAGATCGGAAGTTCGTCTGTGTCGCCCGTTGGGATTCGCGCTTTGCTGCTGCTGATTAAGTAAGTAAGTAATAATTTGGTCCGGTTCCAAATCATAAGGAGCAGAGGTGTCACAGTGGTGAGCGTCACAGGCGACGGCAGCGGCATCGGCACAAACTTCCTGTCGGAAAAGCTCTCAGCGCGCGGCGGGACCATCGCGCGATACACTTACAGTCTTAACGAACGTTCCGGCTGAAATACTGTCGCGTGGTCAGGTGAGGCCCGTCGTTAGTCCTGGTTTGGGAATTTCGACGACATGTCGGTCTGTCGCGTTTTTTATCACGGCGATTTGATTGGTTGAAAAATTCAGAAACGCGACAGACCGACATGCGACAGGCCCGACATTATCTTTTTGGGACCGACACTATCTCTGCATGTCGGTGAAAACGAAAGATCATGTCGGCCCCAAAAAGATAATGTCGGGCCATTTTGTCTCCTTTTTGTCGTCCTATGTCGCGTTAATTTAAAATCTATCGTTAGATCAAAACTTTTTTAAGGGCGCACAGGCATTTAATGTCGCGCATGTCGGGCATGTCGGTTTTTCGGTTCCACGTCGGCAAAAAGACATGACCACGTAGGCAACGCGACAAGCGACTTGACCGAGTTTACACTGTGAAAACCTAGTGCAGCAGGGTAGATTAGTGAGGAGATTAACAATTAATCGCGATATATTAGATGGAAATAATTTTTACTAGAAGGTATTATGAACGTTAGGAAGCATCCCCGCACAGATTCGGTGACTGGAAGCAGATTCCAGATTCTCCGCTTCGTGTGGCGGAAGCGGGAAACCGCATCCGCAAAACGGCATTCCCTTCGGTATCCTACCGAAGGGAAGGGTGAGAAATACTAATAACAACATCTGAAATATATTTCACGTTGTTGTATGTGCGCATCTGTGTTTCATTTGGTCATTTTATTCACACGCTTCGAGCCCCGCGGCGGAAACGTGGACGCGGTTGACATTCGCGTTTCCGCTAAAGGTGACAGTGCACTGTCAGATGCTCAGAATTAGTTTCCTATGCTCATATGATATGCGTGATATGCTCATGCTGTGCAATATGAGTCCCTGCTGGGCGTGAGTCGAGATGGCTGGCTCGAATCACGTCCATTACCCCCCCTCACAAGAACCGTCCAGCATGCTAAATGCTGGACGGATCTTGCTCGCGCAAAAAATATGTTGTTCCTAACACTTATGAGAACTCATATGCATAGTTATGCTGTGTTTGGTATACGTTAGTATACCGAACACAACAGCCGCTGGATAGCGACTTACGGGGTACGGTCAACTTTCTCACTGTATTCACGTTTAAGCTTGCATGCAATTGTTTTTCCCGTTGCCACGACGCCACGTCGGACGCCACGTAGACGGTGAATGTCGGTCGCGATGTCGGTTTTCCCAAAAAATTTCATCGTTACAGTAGTCCTTGTCACGCGACAGCGACATCCGACACGACACGACGACATGCCGACATCGCGACAAAGTTCCCAAACCAGGACTAACGACGGGCCTGACACCCATACATGTCGCTCGCTGTCGCGACTCACGTCAGACAAACAGCATCAGCAGATGAACTCCAGAACTGACGAATCTCAATCTGACAATCTCAGCAGACGAGAGTGCAGACGAGAGTGCAGACAGACGAGAGAGGCATTCGGATTGGTTATAAAGACGATGAAGTAGACACTTATGTTTACTTGTTTAGTAGACTCAAGTGCTGCCTATGATGGCTTTCCTAAAGATCGTAGGTGCGTTTGGCATCGTAGCAGCGTTTCTATGCAATTCGATTCAAGTTCGTCGGATTGCAAGCACTCTTGGGGGCGAGTTCGCTAAAGAAATACCACATAGCGTGTTCGATGACGAAAGGTGCACCGTTTTACATGCTGACTTGGGTATTGGGCTTGAAGATGTGACCTGGCTTAACAAAAGGTTGGTTGGTTCGCACGATGATCTTGTGTCTTCTTTTTGCGTACCATGCTATCATCGAACCAGCGGAAGAACGCATTGTTCCTTCTTGCCCCACTTGGGGGTTTTCAGAGGGGATAACATTTAGTGCGCAAGAAAATATCGCAGGTGGGCTTTCATTAGCAGTGATGATCGGGTGGAGCTTTGGGAAACCAAAGACGGCGCGAAGACGACGGCAAACGGAAATATATTTCTATTCGACAACACCGAAGTGAAACTCTCGGCACTTCCGCTGCAAAACTTTCCAGAGTCGGTCGCATTCCATCCTCATGGCATCTTTCTTCGCAAAGCGGACGCAGAAAGGGCCGAGCTGTTTGTGATCAATCATGCTTATTTCCAAGGTAACTTTTTCCTCGTAAGGAGAACACCTCGCTCAATTGGGGCAGTGTTAGTAAAAGAAGCTGTTACGGCGCGCAGAACGGCGGCACGTTCGAGTTATTCACATCGGCTCTAAATGCGTACTCGTACAGGTTTCTCGATGATTCAACCCGCTGCGTATCTGGTCGTTGCTTTTTGGGCAAAGATGTTCTCGTGCGTTGCTTCCTATTTTGTTGTCCTATACTTGTTTGTTGAGAGCCTCGTGCGAAGTGTTCGATTCTCTCGCCGCGAAATATCTGCCTCCACGCGATGAGGGAACAAAGTGCCTTTCTAAAGCCGGGGACAGTGGCTGTGGCTATTGTAAGAAAGTTTGTCTTCTCGGGTGTGTGGTCACGCACCCGGCCAGACGCCATTGTGTGTGTGTGTGTGTGTGTGCTTATCCTTGGACCAATGGGTTTCCATTCTCAGTTATTTGACTGTGCGTTTCTGTGCTAGTGCACCAACATGGAGTATTTGCATCACACACCTACAATGCAAAGCTAGATGAGCTCCCAGCTACCCCATACTTTCTTTTTTGACTAGGATCTCTGTGTGTGTGTGTGTGTGTGTCACGTGGCTCGTATGACATTTTGCGGGCTTCTTCTGGCTAGATCCACGTCTCACCGGGCGGATACGGTAAAGGGTGTGAGGAATTCCCTCACTTGCCCTAATCACTGGGGTTTGAGTCACCATCTCGTGCATGTTGCACGGCATGAGTGATTGGACACCGAGCAATCTCTATCTTGTTGTGTTTTGCTTGATGTGGCGGTTGGGCCTCCGGGCGCTCCTCGCGTCTCTAAGTGTGTGTGTGTGTGGTATTTCGATTGGGATGATGGTGGGTTGAATTTTATCGGCGGGTCTCACTCTGTTCAGTGTGTGTATGTGGCATTTTGGCATAGCCCCGCCCTGTTCCTGAATGCTTCTCACATCCTTTCGGATGACGGTGGGCTAGTTTTGCCAGCGGGTCTCATGCCGTTTTGTGTTTGTCTGCTATCTTGTCTCGGCCCTGACCTGTTTTTGAATCCTTCTCACAGCCATTGGGATGCTGATGCGTTGGCTTTTGTCGTGTTGGCCTCTTGCCGTTCAGTGATGATGTTTGAGCTATGGCCCCTAGCATGCTCTTCTCTTCTGCTGGGATCAACGTCGGGCTATCTTCGGTTGGCGTGCCACTCGGAGTGTGCCTCTGTCCCATTCTGTCCCTGTCGCTCCCGCTTTTGAGTGAAGGCTGGACTAGTGTCGGTTGGCGTGCCATTTGGAGTGTGTCTCGTCCCATTTTGTTCCTGTCGCCCCTTTTGAGTGAAGGCTGGACTAGTGTCGGTTGGCGCTTATTTGGAGTGTGCCTCTGTCCCATTCTGTCCCTGTCGCTCCCGCTTTTGAGTGAAGGCTGGACTAGTGTCGGTTGGCGTGCCATTTGGAGTGTGTCTCTGTCCCATTTTGTTCCTGTCGCTCCCCCTTTTGAGTGAAGGCTGGACTAGTGTCGGTTGGCGTGCCATTTGGAGTGTGTCTCTGTCCCATTTTGTTCTTGTCGCTCCCTTGTGAGTGAAGGCTGTACTAGTGTCGGTTGGCGTGCCATTTGGAGTGTGTCTCTGTCCCATTTTGTTCCTGTCGCTCCCCCTTTTGAGTGAAGGCTGGACTAGTGTCGGTTGGCGTGCCATTTGGAGTGTGTCTCTGTCCCATTCTGTTCCTTTCGCTCCCCCTTTTGAGTGAAGACTGGACTAGTGTCGGCTGGCGTGCCTCACACCACTTGGTTTGTGTGGGTTACCCTTTTATCCATGTGGCGTGTCTCTCGTTTCTAAGTGTTGAATAATCCATTCGGCCGATGGTCCGGCTAATACTAGTGAAATGATACTAGTAGGGTCTAGCGCCGTACATGCGTGTGCGATTTTGCAAGTCGCAAGTCGCTAGGCGTGCACAAGCCGCGAACATGTCACGCTCACAGTCGTTGCTAGTTGCTAGGTGTGAGCCCGACCATAGGTTAGGAAGCGTCTTCTTTGAGCTTGCTTTTGCCATCAAGCTGCTCTCAGTGCGAATGTTGTTTGTCGTATCTGCAGGTGGTGAACGCATCGAGGTCTTCTCCGTCCACACCGATCTGGAAGGCAGTTTCATTTCGCTGATATGGAAATACAGCATTGATCCCCCCATTTTTCAGACGGACGCCATGGGAGTGTTGAATGACCTCGTGCTCGTTAGTCCCAATGGGTTTTTTGTGACTCGATATATGAATCTCGCTGACTCCCCTGCTGGCCGAGGTCACAATTCGCTCAAGACGCGCTTTTTTAATGACGGGCTGTTTACAGCCTTACTGCCACCCCTCCAAACCACGGAGGTGTACTATTGCAACTTCTCTGAAACACACCATTCTCTGCGGAGCCCAGATGCTGTATCGATCCACACCGAGTGCCACGTGGCTGCCGGTGGCTTTGCTATGGCCAACGGTATCACCATCACCGACCAGGGGAAGATTTTCGTGGTGGATGTGCTGCAGCTAAGTGTTTGGGCCGTTGCTCACAACCGTACCGACAACACCCTCACAAAGCTTAAAGAGATCCGCTTGCCCAATGCTGTGGATAATGTGGAGTTCGATGAGGACAGTGGGAACATCTACATGGGAGCCCTGCCCAACCTCTTTCACCCGACGGAGGTTGGAGGTGCACTTCAGATGCAGACCAAGGAGCCCTACACTGTTGTCAACATTATGCAAACGACCAAGCTTGGTCAGGTATCATGTGCTGCGCGCTCAGGGTCCACACTATTGGTTGGCTCTCCCATCCATCGTGGACTATTGTATTGCCCTGGACAGTTTTAGACTTGTGGCGATCGATCTCACAAGCTTGCACTGCCTGTTTTGTTTTTGGAATCGCTTTAGCAAAAGAGTGCCACCAACACCTCGAGCTGCGTAACATTTGGCTGCACAAACTAGCATGCATGCCAATTACCTTAACTAACATTTTTCAGACTTTGTATGGATTGTGTGACAACCTGACGAAGTCTTGGGAATATGATCATACTCCCGCAATTCAGTTCGCCTAAACCCTGAATTTTTTTTGTGAACATGATCGAGCATTAATGTGATTATGTGGTTGATATACGTGTAATATCGCAGTTAGCAACTTAGTGACATTAGCATCAGTGTGATACCGCACGAAGCTGCGATTTGGTGGATTGGTATATGTAATCTATGTAAACATCTCGCACGTGGACATGGTTATATAGTCACGTGCACTGTGCGCTTATGCATATAAGCCGCCGCGGTACTGATGGTTAGGTTAGTATGCACATCGTTTGTAATGCCCGCGCATCAGAAGGGACTATGGGCATATTTTCCGGGTAAATACGCACATTTCCGGTTTATTTCATAAGGAATCGGCGCGGTGTCAATAATTGCATTATTCATATATAGTGTGTGAGGTATATGACCACTTCCACGACTCCGATATGCTGAGGATTATCATGGTAAATTTCTAGCTTTGCATATCATGCGGCTTTTCGGGTGGGATCAGTGCGCGCCTTTCAAATTGAGTATCCGAAACAGTGGCTATACTGCACTAAGTTGCAGCCACACGGGACGAAAAGCCTCGCGTGTCGGAGCTGACAATATTACGATAATATATATATATATATAATCACTCTGTGCGTGTGGGTGTCGTGTCACGAGTTGCGGTGCAACTGTGTCACCGGAGTTCTCAGCATTAAGTTTTAAAACTACGGAAAAAAAAGTGTAAAGATGGAAATGATAACTGGCGGGGGACAAGCTTCAAACGGTCCAAAATATACAATCGTTGACGGGGCACGCGCCGAGATTATCATGGTCTGATTTAATCATTCCGGGATGCCTAGGTTGCTTGGTACAACTTGCACAATGCACGGTGGTAAGCCATAGTAGACACTAATAAAACGTTGACGGTACTTTCAGCATCCTTGAGTTGTGAAAGCGTTATATCATAATCACACGTTTACTAACAAGAATGTTGATAAGAGAACTGGCGCTAGCCCGCCACAAAACAGCTAGGCGAGCGTATTGCGACGATGGAGATATATTTCGCTTAGCAGCTCGATGCCGCTAATATAGTTCCACTTACTTAACACATAATGTGGCTTGGATTCCGATCCGATCTCGGGACAAACTTCGGGATCGCGTATATTTGCGGATAGGTAAGTCAGCAATATCATTTTGACGTCAAGTGACGCACCGGTTGTGACACATGTTACCACGAGCTAGGAGTCTGACAGGAGTCTGCACGCCGGGACTCCCGGGCGGGGTGGCAGCCAGATCTCAGCAGATGATGGCGCAAGCCAACCTAATCCGGAACACGCTCTGGAGCTCTACAGATACGAGGCCGGTCGATCCCATTATCTCGGCTCGGTTGATTTTATTCGGTCATTGCAAGCGCGAACGACATTTTACACCATCGCCGTGCTGCCTTCTGCGGGTGGTGCTGTAAGATTATTCATCGTAGCAGAATACTTCAAACGCGGATGTTGGAACAACGGGTGTTGGCGGCGAACCTTAACCACTCATGGCCATATTCAGTGATGGTGAAATATAGTGTGGAACGTGGGTGTACGGCCTATGCGCGCCGCCAGTCACAGATGAGCTTGTAGCGTTCATGTATTTCGGCGACAGGTGCCGCGAGCCCGCGACTATTGTGCATTATTACTCCCCCTCACGTGGATCAATCCTAAAGTAGAGGATATTCAGGGTGTGGTGGGGAAAGAAATGGATCGAGGAAACGGCTTACAAGCTTAGTGCATCGATCAGCGGGGCAGCAGGGGATGATTTTTGTGAACAACTCGAGAAATACAATAAGGGCAATTTTCTAAAAGGCTATGCATGTTGAGCGTGCGGGATCGGAAATGAAGGAAGTGTATTTGCATGCGAGCAAGCGAAAGCTAATGCCAATGCGGGAACGCAAGGGGAAATGTAGTGCGTGCGTGCGTACTTTATGCATGGTATCGTGCTTAGCTTTGTTATGCCCATTAGAGTCACTGCATTCTGATCAGGGGTCGAGAACGAAAGTCCGCTACTCCGGGGCGGACGGAAGTGAGCGGCCATGTTCATCGCGACGTCTCTACGAAAATCTATCTGTTTTTTCACAAAATCAACGAGTTCGCCCCATGAGGCGAACCTGAAAATGTTTTTCTGAAAAATAATAATATGATATAATATTTTCTGAAGGTTTTTCGAAGCTGGAGGAAGATAAAAACGAAGGTAAAAGCGCGCTGTTTCTTACAGCGTGATTTGCGCCTTCCTGTTTCGTTCAATATGCCCAAACCCTACTCACAGTGTGTCCTTCCTGCAAAATTCTTTTATGATTGTCTTTCGCTAACCCGTGTCTTGGCCTAAAGAGTTAAACTCTGCGGGCAGGATACGTAAAAATAAGCATGGTGAAGTGAGCAAAGAGCTCTGCTCTGCGCTCGCGAGGAACCAAAAACCTTTCGCTAATACGAACATCGGAAAAAAGAAGATAAAAAACAAAACGTACAAGAGACTTTGGGAAAAAACATCTCTAATCCTTTCCTTGGTGTTTGCTTCCATTGCGTCTTCAGCAGATATGGAGAACGAATCGGAGCGTCCGCTAGGACAGGCTTGGGATAAAGCCGCGACACTTGAAGAAATAAAAAAGCGCAGTGGTGAGATCAAGACCAAATTCACTGAGTGGGAGTCCTCAGGACTCGACAAGATCGAAATAGGCTCGTGCCTATACACGGAATTCATCAAGGCAGTGAAGGAAGACTTGGGGGACGAAGTGGAATTAAACGTCACTGTTTACTTCGGCGATCTCGCGTTACGAAACAGAGTCCTTCTAACGACCACAATCTTCAAAGTAAGTAACTGTAATTTCCCCCTCTCTTGTATGAAAGATACTGTGATAAGCATTATGTTAGCACTTGTAATTTCGCGAGCGCATTGCGGCTGCGGAAAGAAGCATCGCGAAACCCTGAATAAAGCTGACTGCCAAAACGTTTTTACTCTTCCATTTTTCCGCAGACATTCCAGCGAAATAACATCGCTAAAGCACCGGAAAATTATGTTAGCACCTGAAATTTCACGCGCCTATTGCTGCTGTGGAAAGAAGCATCGCGAAACCCTGAACAAAGCTAACTGCCAAATCGCTTTAACTCTTCCATTTTTTCGCAGACATTCCAGCGTAATAACATCGCTAAAGCACCGGAAAATTATGCTAGCACCTGAAATTTTACGTGAGCATTGTTCTCGCGGAAAGAAGCATCGCGAAACCCTGAACAAAACTGACTGCCAAATCGCTTTAACTCTTCCATTTTTTCGCAGACATTCCAGCGTAATAACATCGCTAAAGCACCGGAAAATTATGCTAGCACCTGAAATTTTACGTGAGCATTGTTCTCGCGGAAAGAAGCATCGCAAAGCTTTGACAAAAGCTGACAACAACAACGCTGCGACACTTGCATTTTCCCGCAGACACCCTAATAAAACAGCATTACTAACACACCGGAAAATTTGTATGCAGCACTGCTGTGATCTCTTCTATGTGGCGACGAGAGAAGGCGAGCAAGTGGTTTTGGTTGCTGGGGCAAGCGACGTTGCCAAGAAAATCTTGGGAGCATCGAAGGGCGAGATTGACGTGGCGAGCCTGTGCAACTGCGGAGAGCAGCTGCTGGATTTTGACCAGTACACGCGTGTACTGTCAGCTGTGGAGAAGATAATCGAAGACATTCACAAAGGAGACCACGACCTGAATAGCGAACACCTGCAGCTCGCCAACTCTCTGGAAAAACTTATGGACACCGCCTCCAAGGAGATCCCACAACCCTCCACTGAAGCACCTCCTGCGGAAGATCGCACACCAAACGAGGTGAGCCAAAACGGCATAAAATTACTCGAGCAATTGACTTCCATTACTTGGCTTTCACAAAGGGGCACGCCCCCTACCTTGGCACGTCACACATTGCGGCTAAGAATTAAACAAGTGACCGCATCAAACTCCATCACACTCTGCCCTCTAACAAATTTACAAGAGTCATTGGACACAATTCTTTTCTGTCAACAGGCACCGGTGGGTATGCAAGACTACGAGGAAGAGGACGAGTTCGATCTTGCAGCGTTTGACGAGGCAGAGGAATTCGAGAATTTAAACAGAGAGCTTCAAGAGAACGACGATTACGACACGGACGACGAGGACGGTGGACTGCAGAACGACGATTTTCTCGCATCGGTCAAAGTCAAGAGACTGGGTGCCACGACAGCAGGCCCCTTCACAGAGCGCGAGATCTCAGAAGTAGGCAGGCTGCTTAAAACGGTGTTGCTCCAATCACAGAAGTCAGTTGCAATCTTCAGCGTAGAGGGAAAGAAATACCCTGACAGTGCCACCCCCTTTATGCACGTGAAAGTTGCCTCGATTGAGGAGGCCCGAGTCCTGGTGGAATACGCAATCGTGGTAGCTGACGGCCAGGATTTTCTCATTACGCCCAAGAGCAGCAAACTAACGTGCATTACTCTGGGTTTCAAAGCATACAGGGCCGGAAAGCAGCCGAGGCTAGCTCACATTCTTAACCACATCAAAGCCTCGCCATTCTCAAAGTTCATTGAAGAGATTACCTTTCAGCAGACGTTCACAGTCAACACAAGGGCAGGCGGTAAAAAGAAAAGATCGAAACTCGTGAGACAAATTTTTGTTCAACTGAAATCAGGACTTGGCAGGCACCCAGAACCAGCTAAGATTGACAGAACTAACAAAGATCACGCTCTGTACGCACTCCCTCTGGAGTACCATTGGTCTGGCCTAGGCACAGTTTTCATCTCGAAGTGCTCCGCCTTGATCTGCCAAAGCTGTGAGGGTAGAGTAGCAAACGGCCACAGCTCAAAAAACTGCCCCGTAAAGATCTACGGACTCACCGGTTCGGCATCCCAGTTCGCAGAGCCCAGCGGGCCATCAGCTGAGAGCAACATCCCGCCAGGATTTGGTGAAGGAACAGGCCAGAGCACTGATCAGAAGGCTCCCCGCCGCACACTTCAGAGGCACGGTGGACATCCCCGAAACTGCAGGTGCACGGCTTGCATTAAAGGTAACAAAGTTCCACACACCTTCTGTGATTGTGTTTTACATTGCTGTTATGCTTCTTCCACTTGTCTTGAATTCCTTGCTTGTAACTTAACACACACTGCAATTCGGCAGGGAAAAAGAGATCCCTTGCACAATCTGAACCGACACCAAGCCCAGGTGAACGGAAGAAAACTGCAGGAAGCGACAGGAGAGAGCAACTCACTCAAATTGCTCAGCAAGAAGGAGCTGAGTTGCAAAACAGGTTTAAAGCATTGGAAGATATGGACTTTGAGACTTAAGTCTGCTGTCTTTCCTCTCCGAAAGATCTCAGGCTGCCATTGTTTTGAAAAGCTGACACCTAGGTTGTACTTCCATTGGCACCACCAGACATTGATCGGCTTTCAATTGTTAACTTCAGAGCTGCCTGATAGTGCTCATCGTGTAACACAGCACAACACTCTAAGTATGAGTGATAGCCGTAAAACATTCACACGGCATCCCAGAGCTGTTCACTCAGTTCCATCTTATGCTAATTCTCCAGCACACACCTGCATTTCTCTTCTAACTCAGAATTGTGCTGCCTCTGCTTACAATCGACTTAAACAAGCCAGCAGTGTCAGTTTATTTTTTGCCCTGCTCAATTTGATCTCCAACTTTCTCACCCTGTCTGTGAAAATTCACAAGTCAACTGATAGCACACCCACCAGACTGGTGAGACATACTGAGTGTACACTCACTGCGGAGGGCAGTACTAACCAGCTCAACAATAAGGTCATAGATATAGTTAAACACCTGTTGGGTTGGAAAATAAACAGTATGGTAAACCTTTCAAACAGATACATAGAAGTCACCAAAAATGTTAGTAACTTAACTAGTTTCTATGCCACTAATAAGTGCTGGTTTGGTAGTGTGACAATACAGTCTGTTAACATAATATACACCTCTGATAGCTTAAGAAAACAGTCCTCAAACCGAACTCGGCAGGCTGTTAACTTAAGGCAACAGTATGTCAACTTAACACACATATGTGTTAACTTAACGCGGCAGTCTGATAACATATATCAGACTGATAACTTGACACACTTTCATGTGAACATAACACACATGTATGAAACTTTGATACGGCAACTTGTTTGGACCGCGGAAAGCCCAAATAAACTCACATACTTTCCGAAGCGGCTTGCTGCTAACCTGAAGCGGGTCACGGCGAACTTAGCTTGTTGTTTAAACAACTTAGAACCGAATGCAATACACCTTAATAGTAATGATAAAATAATTTTACGAGAGACCCGAAGGCACGAACACATGATTCTAGGGGGAAAGGCGGCTATAAGCACCAAAATAATAGGAAACCCTAACCTCTCGAGTCGATACCTAGGGAATATGGGACGGGTAGAGGTGCGTAGGAGTAAAATTGGGCGAAAATATTTCACACAATGCTTATATATGACAATAAGGGATAGTAGGGAAAAAATAAAGGAAAACGGACAACCTTGGACCGGAAGCGAATTGCATGAGGCACAATTCGCTAAAAATCGAAATTTTGCAAAAAAGAGCCTAGAACCAAAAAATTTTAGGGAAGGGACCCGAGGACATATACGAAACCATGTACGAAAGAGGAATGCCCAAATAAACGATATGGTATCTGAGGGGAGGCAACAAGTGGGTGTAACGCGTTACACGGAGAGCACAATAATGCTCAGAAGCCACGGGAATGGGGGAAGCAAGGTGCGCACTGGTCTTATAAAAGACACGCGGAGTGTAGCCAAGCGGGCCACAGATAAACCAATACGGTGCTCGGAAATAATACAGCGATATATTGCAAATCTAACGCGGTGGAAGAAAAACTTAAAAAAGCATACCTTCAATCTGGTATGGACCGAAAGGGCTGTTAACTCAACACAATATATGTATCTTATAGTAAGCCCAGCACGGTCCGAAATATATTTTAAATGGAAATAAAAATAGATAAAGCTATAAGCGGCAGCATAATTATGACATATTACATAATGAGACACCTCTTGAGATGTGAGGAAAATATTATTAAAACACGAGCGGAAATGCAAACAACCACTTACGGGCCCACTATCATGCTTCTTCATATAATGGCGGAACTCAGCAGAATGAAGTTGAACCCTAAAAAATATTTCCCGGGACCCAGAGTCATAATACACCTAGCCCACAAGAGACCTAAGGCCTGCAAAGGGATAAGTAAGAGCGCCTTGAAATACATGATTCAAAACCCCAAAACGGCATGGCTTTGGGAGAGAACATGGACTCAAACTGCAAAGAAACCCAAAATGAATTTACCTCCAAGGATAATGAAATATAAAACCCACCACAAGAAGGATAACGATACTAAACAATATAATATTTCGGAACCCGAGCAGCTGTTAAGCGGTGGAGCAAGCACCGAAGATAACGCAGTAGTTGAAACCACAATGGCCACGGAATCACTCCTTTCAGAAAAGGGGTGGTTAAATGCAACTCATGTTGGTGATGCAATGAAAATACGGGACCCGAGTACCATAGCCCCTATGGACCTTACAGACATGATGCTGAAGATGACAGGGGAGGACCAAAAACTCACACAACTCATTAATAGCAGACTTAAGAAATATGGCCACACACAAATAGGCGTGTGTGACAATATACATTGGCGTCTCATAATGATTCGCTCATCATCACCTGGGAAAATAGAAGCTTACATATATGATCCCTTTGGAGATAAAGCTGAAAGAGAAACCATTAATATGATTGAGGCAGCACTCAAAACCTGGTTAAAAAATTTCATAACCATTACAGAATATAATGAATTCACAACTACCACTAGCAAGGAAACATTTCAAACAGATACATACAACTGTGGCACATGGGTAGCAAAAACCGCCTTCAGATGGGCACAATGGAACAGAGGCTTGCACCAGACCTCATTTTTCGAGTACCTAAAATCTGATTTATATATTGGGGAGTATGGCAACAAAACGATGCAAAAGGAAATACATAAATACCGATTAGAAATGAGGGAAGAAATAGGGCTGCAGGTAAAGAATGCCCGTAACACACTGGAGCTCAAACACTTGGAGCACGCTGGAAATGACGCCGCAATCAGCGGCCCTAATATGACCTTAGCTCCCCACCACATCCTCACACGCAGAGGTGCCACAACCAAAAAGCAGATAGAAACTCTGATAGAAACTTTCAGACTGAAATGGAAGACACACACCACTAATGAAACAATAGTTTCAGAAGCCATCGAATCGCATAGGAAATATCATCACACCTCGAACACGGATAACACCAACATTCAAATTCATCTTCTTGTGGCTAAGGACATATGGTCAACTGCAGTCCACATTATTCCAGAAAGACAGATTATTCACTGTGAGTTTGATATCCCTAACAATAAACACCAGAAAGACATTTCCACACTTTTTCCTCAAGACCTGAGGGTGCACCGCATAACCTTGAAACTGGGAGTACACCCGAATAACATGGGGGTTTTCAATTTTACACTAGCCCACAAAGTCTGTCACATCCTGCACAACACTAAATTCTTCTCAGCAGCACAATTGAACAGAGACCTACTATACGAACTTGAAAACCTAAACATTAGAATTCTACCACAAACGGGCAGAGAAGCCAGGATAATCAAACACGAAAATAACAAAGCCATTTCGACCATACGACAATCACTGAGAACTCACCTTCCGAAAATTGATGCACATCCAACAAAGCCAAATTCTGAGCACAAAGACTGTAAATCCATTCACACTGCTTATAATCACCTCATCTCAGGCAAAGGAGGGCCTTCCTGTGAACCCCACACATATGGATACCGCAGGAAACACTCTCATAAACAAAAGAGAATAATCCTTAAAACCAAATGCACAAACAAAATCTTTGATATCGAGAACATTTATGACGCAGATGGCAGATGCATACTACAAAAAGCAAAACACAAAAACGCCATGAGACAGTCAGAAGAAATAGACCGACTCACTAAACTACAACTAGCACAACACTCTAACAATTTGATTATAATGGGTATGAATATGAGAGGCCTCCGACACCACAAAGAAGATAAAGACAGTTTAATCAAGTTAGAAACAATCTGCAATCTTTTAATCGACGGACGGGCTGATATAATATGTATATCAGAAACCAAGGTAAATACTGAAAACCTTGCATTAATCAAAACCCTAATGACACAAAAAGGAATCCAATTTCGCACGTCTCATGTAAATGAGAGAGCTTCCATTGGTTCCATGATCCTATGGAATCCGAAGAGTTTGCCACTATCCACCTCGGTCACCACAATCGATGGAGATGCAAAGAGAGCAGTAATGACCAAATTTTCAGGAAATAATGGCTTTGAGCTCTACATAGCCAGCGGTTATATGAATGATGCTACACTAGTAGAGGAACAAGTTGAATTATATGACACACTTACTGACTGGGCAGGTAGGGCAGGAAATAATCCAAAAAAGGCCTACGTAGAGATAGGTGACAAAAACTGCACCATTACCCCAAATCAGCGGGTGTCAGGTGGAAATTACATGTCGTATCAAGAACATGTCGAAAAGAATAAGCATCTTTTAACCTATTTCAACAATGACAGATGCTCACTCAATGAACTGATAATGGACCGAAATCCAAACACGGAAATTTTCACACATGTCATATCCAAAAACTCAAAAGCAAAACTCACCCATATCATGGCCAACACAGCTATGGCAGAAATGACCGTTAAAACAGGATGGACGGAGGAAAACCCTTATATCATCTCCGACCACGGGATAGTATGGGCTGAATTTAAGCTCCCTAAAATCGACACCAAACCGCAGATTTCCACCGATACAACTTTGCCAACACCTAGATTTAATGGTGCCAAGGAAACCACACATGATGAGTACCCAGGGTACCCAATTAGAATGACAAACAAAAATCAGGGTACAAAAAGGAAAATAAACAGGAAAGATATTGTAGGACTTCTCGAAGCAAACGGATACAGCACAAACGAACTTGTGCACGCGTGCATCAATAAAAACAAAGCTAGAACCGCTATCAGCACCATTAAGGGTGACACCACTGATCTTGATCTTAAACGGGATAATATCGACGGCAGCCCCATTACAGTGAGTAAGCTCATAGCTAAAAATAAAGAGGCAGACAATATAGAACAATGTCTAAAATGGCACAACAAACCCAAGGAATGGTGGATTCACCTTAATAGCCCATGGCATGCAGCTCACCTACTCTCTAGAGGAAAGGGGATGCCGGAAGGTGGTCTCAACTTAGGCCATAACGACAAAGATAACATCTGGCATATAGGTTCGCCTCACCTTTTAAATAAGAAAGATGTTAATGCCTATCTCAAACGACACCTGTCATTCAGCTCACTGGAAGTTAAGAAAATCACGAAATCAAACACAGATGAGCACATGACCAGCTGGAATATTCTCCTACAACCCCATATGCCTGCAAAATTCTGGAACCTGTACGGATCTGAGATGCATTCGGAAAAAATAGATTGCACCGCCCATTTATTCCAATACGCTACAGGCTGGGTGTCTTACACTGAAAGACTACATAACACACTCGAAATGGAAAATGGATCGGAAGCAACTAGAAACGGCGGCACTGGCCTCAAGGAAATGCACCCTGACGCGACATGGGATACCCTGCACAAATTGGCACATCAGGCGGCAAGTGACGCCTTTGGCACCAAGAATCTGAACATAGCTGGGAGGTCTGAAAAACCATCAGCAGTATCTAACTACATATACAAATGGCTAAACACAGTACGCCGCATCATCAAATATTTGGACACGAGAACTCATGCAAGCAACATTCCTAAGCAAGCCAAAAAGGCTGCCCGCACGCTACCTTTTGCCTCGCTCAAACCCAAACACAATGAAACGGCAGCCACATGGGGATCACGTCTGCATGAAAATTATGTAATAATCAGAAATGCTTTTCAGAAAAGCAGAGACACTGACATTGAACGACGCAATCTCCGAGAAAAGGAAGCCTTGCAGCATCTTTTCTCAACTAACCTTTCGAGGTTTCTAGACACAGTCATGGGAAAGATGAAACCTACTGAAAAAGGTGCAGCCGCTACCCCAGGTAGTGATGGAAAGATACCTGAGACAAAGACAGAAAGACTAAACACAACACTAGATGAATACAAAAATAAAAAACTATTTTCTACTAACCCGAATGAGCCAGATGAACTCCCACAGTGGCTCACTGACATTCTAAAGGACAGCCCCAAAATCCCCGATACGGCCGCTGCTAGACTACTGACAGAAATCACGCACAAAGAACTCCAACAAGCATACTCGGACTGTGGTATCTCCACAGCACCAGGACCCTCAGGAATGAGATACTCGCAGTGGATCAAGGGCCCAGAAAATTTTCAAGAGGTTACTGTCTCACTTTTTAACCACATCCTTATAACTGGGAAATTTCCAAAGAGTGCAAAATCTGGAGTCATCCTTCCAATCCCTAAAAATCCCTCTGCACCATGTACAATAGATAACTCTAGACCCCTCACAATGTTGGAAACGGGTCTTAAACTATTTAACACAATAATTGCTAACCGTCTCAAAACAATTCTTAACACTCACCCCATTCTCTTTCCCATTCAAGATGCGTTTCTTCCGAATAAAAACATAGATGACTCACTTCAAATTCTGAATGAAGTAATTTCGGATGCCAATAGATACGACAAAGACCTTCACGTAGTTTACCTGGACCTCAAACAAGCATTTGACAGAGCTGAATTCTGGATGAGCAATTTAGCGCTGAGAAAGCTGGGACTCCCATCACAAATAATCAACATCATCTCAGACATTACCAATGATGCTTCTAGAATGGTACTCACTGAAGAAGGCCTCACGGATGAATGGTCCCTAGAATGTGGAGTCCCTCAGGGAGAAGTTTTGAGCCCACTTAGGTTTGTAGCCATTATGGACATTCTGGCAATTTGGTTAGCAAAAAGAGCAAACGGTGTAAACCCGACAGGATCCACATATGGATATGAACTGAACTCGGAACGCCATAGACCAGACAAACCAGGAAATAATGTTATTCCTCCCTCCCAAAACCTATTAGAAAAGGACACCACTTTAAATATCTTCGCACGGTTCTTTTGTGATGACATCATTCTCGTGGGGAAAACTAAAGACGAAGTTCAAGACATGCTAGGTGTAGTTAATGAATTTATGAGCTTCATTGGTATTCCCATCAATGTTAAGAAATCCAAATACTCTTACAGAAAGCGCATTAAACCTCAGGGCAAAACAGTAACGCGATATGACCCGTCCGATGATTTACTCATCTCAGGGGGTCACCTGGAGCCCAATACAAATGACCCAAGTCCTTCCATTGATTCGAAATGGATACCCCCTGAGTCACCAGAATTCCTCGATTTCTCCAACAGCAAAGAGGTAAACAGATATCTCGGAGTATGGTTTGCACTAAATGGGGAATGGGACAAACAGGCGGAAATCCTTATCGACAGACTTAAATCTACTCTCACATCCATCCAACTGCAACACATGACTCTACACCAGCTAAGATATGTTATAAATGCGGTTGTAGTTCCGAGGATGGCATACCCCCTTAAAGTTACCTCAGCAATTGCCAACTCCTCAAAGAATGTCGCAATTGAATTAGACAAAATGATAGCTTCGTTTATAATTAAATATCTGGCTTGCCCAGTTGACACCAATCACCAAATAATCTGGACAGCAGTCTGCCAAGGCGGGTACGGTATTGATAGTGTCTTTGATGTTGTAACCGCGTCGTGTATCACCGAAACTATGAACACCCTGTGTTCTGCGGATGAACACGAATATTGGCAACACAACCACACGGACCGTATCACTGATCCCCACCTCATCTCACTATACCGTAGAAATAGCAATCTATGGCTTAAAATAATAATTCAAAACATGAACAACGAAATGGGTAAAAATGTTATATCGGGTTTCCCCTTATCGCACTATGCAACCTACAGCCATACTAAAGACAAACGTTTTAACTGGTTTAGGCGTACAGGTCACATTATGGCAAAACTTGGATACGCTATTGACTCTAAAAATTACCCTGAAAATGAAGCGGGTGAAAATACATTAATCACCACCCTTCCCAGACAACTCTACATGTCGAGGAATGTTACCTCCGCAATACAAAAATACAACCTCAAGCACACAGGTTCCTTTCTAACTCCTTGCGGTGGAATGTTAAAAAACTGGCAAGAAAGTAAATGTTTTTTCAGGCTGAATGGCAGTAGACCCCCTGGATGGCTAACCGAAATCGAAAAGGAAATGCTTCAAAACCCCGTAGATTTGGACCCACAGGCTAGATATGTCAAAAAACAATATAGAGACAACATAGTACCCCCCGACACGGGTGAATTTCATTGGAAAGGGAATGGTGACCGAAATTCCATCTCTCTTATTCACATTACCAATATTGACTTAGAGGCCATGTCAATACAATATACAGAATACAGTAACAATGCCATAAACCCTAATGTCTTTGTCAGAATCAAAGGTACCAACAGTCTTCAATACGACTTTGAATATAGTATCACCAATGACGGTTGCATCCTAATTCCAGCAGGTTCTATTTTTGAATATAATGACCATATGGACCCGCCCTCTTCTGTCCTTGCTACAGTTAGTGATATCAACTCACACTATGATTACATCTCAGACAGACAGTATGAAACCATTATTGCCAGAATGAAAAACAAAACTGCGGAGGAAGAAAGTGAATACAGCTGCCCCAGCGACTCGGAAGAAGAATCCACCTCCAACGCCGAAAAGAGCAAACAAATGGAAGACTATGATATGGCAAGCGATGGTTCCCTTTTTGCTGGAAAGAAAACAGCATGCAGTGGGGCAGCATATGCTATAAAAAACTTTGACAACGGGATGCCACTTGTACGGAAGATGAATATCCCCCCCTCAAGAACTTTCTCCGCACAGGGGCTCCTTATCAAGGAGGATATCCAAAACCCGAGTAGCACATCTGCTGAAATTGCGGGACTGCGATTTCTACTCACAGAACAAAAAGAGAAACTCCTCAAATCTATTACTCCAATGGTACATGCCATTGACTCTATGGCAGCAATATCTGCGGTAACAAAGGATGGCAGGTCCATGAGTGCTCGGGACAAACTACGTGAAGCTAATCGCAGAGATGTGCAGGCTGTTCGCCTACTGCTAGAAGAACTTGGCTTCTACAGTGAAGGAGACCACAGTAAAATCATCCTTAAATGGATCAGGGGTCACAATAATGACAAAGTCCACGACAGAGTGGACCGTACTGCTAAAAGAGCCTCATTCAGAGGGGGCTGTTTTGACATTTCCCGCTACGACCCTGCCGAGGAACTACCCTTCTCATTATTCTTTTTTGAGGTCCCTATTTTAGGCGATATACGTAGTCACATCAGAAGAATTCAGCGACTCTCACACTATCATAATTGGAGAACCCTACAGTCCCAAGGGAAGCATCTGAGAATGCTCAACGAGAATAACACCGCCCCCACCAAAGATATTTCCAAAATGACGCCTAAAGCTTTCACCGCTTCTAGAAGTAGAGAACTCCTGGGTCTTCAAGCCTCTCCTGCACGCTTATTTAAACTGGGGAAAATCGGGTCCGAAAACTGCCCCTACTGCCAACAGAATACAAAATGCACCTTCGAACACATCCAACTTGAATGCCCAGGGCATAATGATAGTTTATATAATCTTAGAACAACCCAAGATATCGAACTAAGGAAAATCATCGCTGAAGAAATCTCAGAAAAACCTAAACTACTAAACCCTGGAAAGGGTACCACATACATCAGAACACAACCATCGAAACTTTTCCCACTTGCTGACCTAAGACAGGAAATGAATGAGGAATTATACTTACACGCTCTCCCGGAAGCTAGCATGTACCGTCCATCAAGTTCAAAAAAGAATACCATTGCTGTGACCGCAAAGCCTGAAGTGGACCATGTTAAGGGAACAATTAAATATCCCGAACTTCAATATGTTCAAAAGAAAGAGTTTTGGAAACTTTTGGCTTGGCACCGCCTTTCCAACAAAGCAGTCCCATGCTCACTTGCGGAGTACTCGAATAGGGCACACGATATCCATGAAGCCCTCAATGCATGTAAGTTTGAATCGGGAGACCCTAAAAACTGCTATGCAATAAGAAGAAGCCTCTTAGATATTTTGGTGGATGACAGAAACCTTGACAAAAACGGCTGTGAACTTTTCTCCAACCCACTAAATGCCCACCCTAGAATTTACTCGAGAAGATGCATACCCACCACTAGAATGAAAAAAGCCCTCAGGCCCTTCTGTTATCATGGGAAAATCGGTTTTGATGGCCTCGCTTGGGATGCCTACGTGGACCCGTTAACAGGCATTGGCAGAATAGTTTACGGAAATCCCCCCTTTGATGGAAAGGATAAGGGCAAATCTTCGGCGGTTATGACTACCTTGGAAATGGGACATAAAGCGGCCAACACTGTACCCGGATTTTCAGGAACATGGATTCTTCCACTGTCTCCCAAAAACCAAAAAAGATGGTTTGATAAAGGATTTAAACTTGTTTTCAGATTCCCGCATAACACTATTCCATTTATCCCACATGGTTATTGGACGGGTGATGACCCCTACGTTCTCCCAGGTGGCGGATGCTATAAGGATGATTTCTCGGATGTCGTTATCATAGCTATAGACAGTGCACCCAGCGATACTCAACCAGCCTTTGACTGGAGGCCTACACAGAAAAAGATTGCTAGATGGTTCCTCAATGTCCTCCCTAAGTCCAGAGTCACGGAGAGGAGACTAGAATACACTGGAGTTAGCCCTGATATTTGGAATGAAGTTCTGAACGAAAGGGACAACGTACTCCCTTCTTCGTTGTGCCCATGGCCCACTCAAGACCCCCCCTATCATCAGAATGGTGCTGAGCATTATTATGGCGGTCACCATGACACGACAATCACCAACGTAGCTTCTAAGCCCTTCATTAGCACCGTGAAATGGCCCAAAGCACTTACACTCATGGGGTACCTCCCTCCTCTTTTCGGTACTGTCCTCAACACGATAGGTGTTCCCCGTGGCAAGATTAAACCTCTCCTTAAAAAACTTTCAAGAATCTGTAGGCAACACACCAGAAATAGGCGAGACTTGTTTCTGTTAAACACCCCCACCACCTTAAACACTGACCCGCATACAGTTGACATCTCGAGCAGTGAGACCATGACAGAAACAGAAGCTGTGCAGCAATCAAACGACTTTCTTCAAACTCTTTTGCAGTAATTTTCAAAAGTCTTGCAATATAAGGTGGTTCCCCGTCCCCTAGGGGAGGGGCCCTCCCCCCCTCCCTCCCCCACCACCCCCCTCTCCCCCGCCCACCCGACCCCCTTCCTCAACGTCTCCAAATACCCCCTTAATTCTTCGACTTCCTTCCCCACCGCTCAGATTCAGCCACCCCTCCACTCACCCGGCCATGGCTGCTTCTCCACCTTCTAGAGTTTTTTGCTTAGCACCTTGCTTTTTCTCTAGATGTCACCCTGCTGAAAAGTGGGTTGAGCCCCTTTGTGGGCGCGCTATAGTAGAGGGAGTAGCCCCTAGTGTTTTCACTAGCCTGCTTTGCAGGGTTACCGCACTCTCAGGACTTTGTCCCTTCTGCTAGCGTAAATGTTTTATTATTTCACGGTGGATTATAGGGCGGCAGTAAGCGGCCATTTCGGTCTGGTAACATGATGACTACTGATTGGGCTAATTGCCACGATGAACTAAAACGAATAGTCCCTTACTGAAATGCGAAAGCGGGTCGCGTGGTGTCGATGACCTTGTTGCGATTGGACATCGTTCTTCGAATTTCTGATTACGTCAGCATAAATATTCCATCTGAAAAAGTGAAGATATCGATCTCGACTGGATCCATGTATTATTATTTACTTATAACGGTGTTGCGATGGTCACATGCTCACATAGTCTCACTCTCTGGTCTCTCGTCACACGACACCAGTTATGGCTTCAGCTCGCGACTTCGGCGCAGAGAAACGCAGAAACGAGCAGCAGTCGCAGCACAACACTATAAATATTACATTCGCTTTCGTTCTCGGTTGCCTTCTTTCCCTTACTTTTATTGTCAGCTCAAACTTGCATTTCGCAAATTTCAAGAATGTAAGCACCGAACCGTACACGCCTGCTAGGCAAGAATTGTATTTTTCTCAGGGTAAATACAGTCATCACCCAGTGTTAATAAGAAAACCGGAGATTTGGGGCCAGCCAAGAATATTCGCCAACTGCACCCCCCCCCCGCCGACCCCCGTTTTCTTAGCTTAACATTGTATTCTCTTATTTCTTAACACTGTCGAGAGGAAAGCCACCCAATATTCACCAAATCGGGCACCCCCCCAACAAAGCCGACTACTTTCTTATTGGCGGGTTTTCTTATTACCGAGTGATTACTGTAGTACTACGTGGCCCTCAATCGCATTATGTTCCTGACGCTGCTACTAAAGCAGTTATGAAAGACGTGCGGCCTCTCCTATCGTTTGCTGGATTCCGGTCCTCTTCTTTCTTTTCAGCTCGCTCTACGGCACCGGTGTAGTTCGCGATTCTGTTTTTCGACAACATGATTAAACCGCTGTTCGTCGATCTCAATGTTCTTTTTATGCGGCTTCGACAAGTTTTGCTCCTCTCTTTCTAGTTTGTTCGACTGGCGCCGCACGTTCTGCTTGGCCGCCTGCAACTGAATGGGATAGGCAGCCGCTCCCGCGGTTTCCAGTAAAGGAACGCCTTCTTTGGTTTATGCATCCCGCAGTTTTCCCAGACCTCGTCATCTCAGGTGTGCGCAGACTGTTCGAGAAAAATATGCCTCTGCGCTTGCATTACTGCCTGGGCCATGCTCTCCTTCTCGTGCTCGTACTGATGACCTTCTGTTTTCAGGAAATCGCCATTCTCCAGCTTCACTGCGAAGGGGTTTGTGGCTACTGCCCGACTGTCCGGTCCTATGACAAGGACCGCAGTGAATTCGGGTTAGCAAGTGCGTTTTTTAGATATACTTGATATATGAGTGCGTGGGCATCATTTTTAGTGGCTACTGCCCGGTGGTATGGTACTGTCACAAGTACCAAAATGTATGCTTTATTATGGGCACTAGATGGGGTGTATGAGTCCCATGAAGGTTTTGAAAAATCATTTAGGACCCTTTTGAATTGTTATTGATGCTGAAATGTACTCTCGTGAACTTTAGGTATGTGTATGTGCGGTGTGCTTTTGGGGGGTGTAACGCCATAAAATTAATTAAATTTTCTGGTACTGTCACAAGTACCAAGCGCGCGGTGACTTAAAAGGGCACGCTATGTGGCCACGAGGTGGCATGCATGATGTCAAATTTCATTATTGGGATGTATCCTAAGTGGTCGTCATGCGTTGTGCCATTTGAACGTCTTTAACGCCAGTATTGGGATTCGATAACACCCAAGGGTGTGATAAAATGGCCTCTCAGCATTTTTTGTAGTAATATCGGGAGCGGTTTCGTACTTAAGTTCCATGTGTAGAGTCCAAGTACGGCAACTTCTCATGCATGTAAAGGTCTTGAAAAATCGATATATGGGTTTACTTTTGATGTCATAAACGCTGGTGAGGCGATCCGACGTTATAATATACTTATTTCGTAGCTTTAGTGCCACGACTAGGCTCCAAAATCGACGATAGCCCTCATACTTAAGGAATCTTGAGTTGGACCATTTGGTGGAGATGGGATGTTTAGCATGTCGCAGTTTCAGCGACGGGCAGTATGCCAACTGCCCCATGCTCACATCCATCATTGGCCATGTTATACAGCTTCAATTTGAGCCATCGCTGGGTTGAATAGAATCCCAAGTCTGTTCAAAAAGAAATCCGAAAGTAGCGCCATGATTTCGAAGACAAGTGAGACACCATTGTGTAACACAAAACTCCACCTTGTTGGCAATATGCATCCACTGGGAGGGCTACACGTAACCAATGGACCAATGGGGCATAATACAACTCAGTTTGGGTCGTTAAGGTAATGGTATATCATGGATATCACCATCAGGATGGAGGAGGACATCAAAAAAAATTCTAGCGTTTTGGTACTTGTGATAGTACCAGATTCGATTCTGGTACTATGACTAGTACCACTGGGCAGTAGCCATTAGGTGTCAAAGAATTTATCTTGAACGTGGTTTGGGCGGTATACTCGGTTTGGGCATGTGGGGAGATGGTAGAACTAGTGAGGGTAGCATCGCTTGAAATTAACTAAAATGATCGGTCCTATCACAATAAGGACCGGAAAGGGCGGAGTTTCGTTCACTCATCAAATGGCTTTAGAATGCGTACTGTATAGCGCCCAAACCTAACATATTTGGGACCTGTTTATGATATATATCATGAGCGCTACCTTGGAAACCCATAATATGCCCACAAATATAGCTCACTAAGTCCACACATAGAAGAAATATGAGAATTCCTGAAAATCGGTGATAAAAAAACCCCGCACCTCTTTAACTTTGCCGATGCATACATGTCATATCAGCCCGTCTTTCAGTCATGTAAAGCGTTCAAAAATTCATTATATATATCTGGAATAAGACTTTTACGTGCAGGATGAAAATTCTAGTATATCCTCACTCGCATTTGCACATCAAGGGCAAATTCCCTTCCTAGAAATATAGAAGGTGTGAAATTTAGCAAGAAGATAGGGTTTCAACCCCAAACCCAAACTTCAAGGTGTATATATGAACCAATATGTATCGAAAACGTGCACAATCTTTTGCGCATGATCGGATATTATGTTAGGGTTCAAATTGGTAGGTTAACCCCTAAGGGGCGGATGGAATTTCTTGCAAAAAACGGTGTTTTGGGGATTGTAGGCATTGTCGCGTATCGCGGACATCGATGTGCATTCACGTTATCATGTATGCTGTGTACGACCACCATGTAACTTTAAGAGCGCCATAACATGCATCCGTGCACCATATATATTCAGATTTTCGGCATATCCAACCCAGTTTTCATGATTTTGGGACATGTAAAATTTCTCCAATCTCCTATTACAACTTACATTTCGACTTCGTTGGGTGACTATCGTCATGAAAACTTGGGGATTGGTCACATGAACATATTCCCACCCGGTAGCGCACCTGTATACCGGCAAATATACCGACTATGAGCAAAAACGCCCCCCAAAACACCAAAAAAACACTTAATTGTAAATGTTTTCCATACTTAAGGAATGCTTTCCCATACGTAAGCGCAATTGAAGGCGATCGCTTCCTATTTGTGGGGATATATAGCATGTGTCATGCAAACAACCATGCAGGGGACGCTAGTGGACATTGGGCACGCGACATGCCTTCACAACTCCACCCAATTGGGCGGGATCGTCGGGTGTAAGCCTTGATTTCGTATATTTTAAGACAAAATTCAAGCTCTAAAAGGCAAGTTTTCAAGAATTGTCGTAATTGAAAATGTTGCTATGTGAGATATATGTCCTATATGGACTACCCATCCCAGTGATTAGTCATTTGCGACATACACACAGGTAGGTGCACGCGCCTTGGAATGCATATTTCGGCAAGCCAAGGGCATGTAGAACCACTTGGATGCACATTCTCACAATCGAATCCGTCCGTATACGGTACAAACCGCCCCTTAGGGGTTAACAAGCTTGTCAGACGCCAAATTCGATTGAATAAAAATTATGAAAAGATAAAAGGTTTTTATCACCGTCCTTCAAGAGTTGCAACCCAAAAATGGTAGGGTGCCTTGTACAAATGCATTGGATATATGCATTATATGACGATATAAGGTACGTGGCGCATGTTGGCACTAAGTTTAGGTCCTAAGGGTACTACGATACGGAAGATAGGGTCTCCGACCGTCAATGCCTATTACCCGCAGCTTAAGGTGGCTTAAGCCACCTTAACTTGAAGGGCTCATTGGGGCTTCCTCGGCGGTGCTTTCAAAATTTGGAGACCTGATGTCGTCAAGATCTTGAGCTGCTCTTTCTGCAGTGTCTTATCAAAAGTTTGATCTGAGTTCATCTTGACCCTCAAAATCTCGGTTGAAGTAGGGTGGGTATTCCCCAATTTTCCTTAAGATGGCTTAAGCCACCTTAAGCCAATTAGCTCACGGGGGCTTCCTCGAAGGCGCTTTTCAAATTTTGGAGACCTATGATGTCAAGATCTCGAGCTGCTCTTTCTGCAGTGTGTTGCCAAAAGTTTGATCCGAGGTCATCTTGACCCTCAAAATCTCGGTTGAAGTAGCATGGGTATGCAAAAACCGGAAAAAATCGCTCAAATTTTACTAAATGTTGCACCCTCTTGGATATTTCCCAAAATTGCTCACCGGGAACTTGGGCTCGCCGAATAGTGCATATAGTGTCTAAAAGAAGACATTGTCGCCGTCATTTTGAGCTAAAAAAATCTAGTTTCCGGTACCGATAGCTCCCGCAATAATTGAAAACGTTAAGGTGGCTTAAGCCACCCTAAATCGCTGTTAGGGTGGCTTAAGCCACCCGAAGGGTAATAGCCATCAAGAGAACGCCCCAAAAAAATTCCCGAAGCTCCGGTCCTTGTGATAGGACCGGACGCGATTTCCGGTCCTATGACAAGGACCGTCGGGCAGTAGTACCGTCAACTTTCCGTCATTTGGCCTGGAGCGCCAAACCCGACCTTTTCTTGGCCTGGAGCGCCAAACCGTTTCCTGATTCGGTCTGGAGTACCGATCTGACCTTAGATTACCCTGACAACGCGACCGACGACAGGCAATCTTAGCTCTCAACCCTCTCGAGAGTTACCGTTTATCGCAGCTTGATCTGCACCGTAAAAAGCGGCAAATCCCTTTCCGCCTCCGTTCTTTTTGCCGCTTCCGTCTTTCGTGGCTTGCCTACCGACTGTGACTGGTATCCCGCGCATCGTCTCCGTCAGCTTTCGTGCATTCCGGTGCACTCCGTCATTTTTTAAAAAGAATCCTTCTACACTCTGGCCAGCAGCGCCTCTGCTGCCGGGGGACCGCTTTACCGTACGGCATTTTTGACGTCACCACCGTATTCCTCGTCAAAAACTGCCCTAAATTGACCTTTCAATCGTTCGATTCGCTTAATTCTACGCGAAGATACCTTTTCGCTTGGGAACCCTATCTTGGGGCGGTTCGTAGAATTCTGCAGACTGCTGCAGAGTTCTGCAGCTGTCATGTCCACAAAACGTCAGCGCGCACGTATGGCCGCTGTTCGTTCAGCGTTGCTCTCTCTCCGAGTGCATCGACATCCTTTTACCGCTGGTTATGTTCTGGTGGTGCCTGGTGGTGCTTGCGCACCAGGCACCAATCACAACGACAACATCCTCGACGACAACGACGAGACCAATGACTTCCACGACTTCGTCTCGCCACTTCCCTCACCTTCGCCTTATGCCCCCAGTGGTCGCCATCTGGTGGTGTCAGGTGGTGCTATCACGACCGCTTCCCCCCTCTCCATCATCCCTTTCGAGTTCCTCCCCATGACCTCGATCACGTTCCCTCACCGCATTTTCCACCTTCCACCTCCCTATCCCCTCTTCAGCGACGCATTCGCTCTGGTGGTGCCAGGCCGCTTTTGGCTTTGGCACCGCGTGGGCATTGGCTGATTCGTCGTTTTCGTGGCGCTCGAGGACTTCTGCAATCGAGAACTCCGCCGCCGCCATTCCACAATCACGTCGCGGCTTGTAGATGCTTGCCCTTAGGTACTAGGATTTTAGGCAGCGCCCCATGCACGGATGTGCTTCTAGTTGGGTTGAGAAAGGCCCCTTAGGCCTAAACATTCTAGTAACATTGGGTTAGGATTTAGGGTTTGCCTGCTTCGGGATGACCACTCACACCTTCGGGGTGAGGTGGTGTCACGGGGAAGCCGATTTCCCCCCCACTGTATGGGGGCCTGCTTCTCCTTGTTTCACCCCTCGCCCTGAGTGCCTGTCATTTTGTCATCTGCCACCGCTCCGACCGTTCCGCACCGCACTCGATAAAACACCTAAGTATTTTATCTTATGCAGTTTTTAGACCGACCGGATCACCACCTGTGTTTCCTGTGTTTCAGCGATATATATCCCTTATATATATATATATATATATATATATATATCACTCCTTTCATCAATGTACTTCAATATAATATTACATGCTTAGCAAACTTATTGGCTTCATATTGTTGTCCACTATGCATCTGTGCTAGCCAATCACCAGCATTTATAAACCGAAATCCATATCTATACTAGAATTGTCGATCTCAAGATCTCCACTAGGCCGACATCAATCGTGTTGGTCATGTAAGTCATCATGCAAACATGCATGCCAGATTAACGATGACGATTCGTTCCCGTTTCATGACACGTCGCGTCGCGTCGGTTCTAAATTTTGTTCTCCGATTTCACATTTCCGATTTCTTTCTTCGCTTCGCTCATCTGACTCTGAGCGATATATATATATATATAGCGCGGCATCTCTTGCACGTGCGCCAACCACAATTGCGCTTTGATTCATGATTGAGTTGATTGAGTTGCTTGAGTAATTTGCCCAGGGCCGTCTTTATAAAGATCTTGGGTTACACGTAAGTACATATCTATATCTTCATTTATCTCTCTCTCTCTCTTTGTGCGTATCCTTGGACCGACTCCTTTGGCACCCCGTAGCCACAGAAGACCGGCTGCACTATGTACCCACGCCGGGGATCAAAGGATTCGGCACATACTGTGTGTGTATGTGTGTGATACGAAATTCTCTCTAATTAGTCCCACCTAAATAGTGTGCATGTGAGTGTGATTGTGTGTATGCTTATCCTTGCGAATCCTTTGGCACCCCGAAGCCACAGGAGACTGCACTATGTACCCACGCCGGGGATCAAAGGATTCAGCACACACTTCGGGACACTCATCCGGATTCTCCGGAGCTCACTAGTGAAGAATGGGACCCCCTAAGCCTCGCTGAGCCACCCGAGCCCCTCTGCATCTGCACCGCCAGCGCACTGCCGCCTTGTGCTTGAAGCCGGTTCATCCCTGCCCCCCGAGCTGCGCGAGCCATATCTCCACCACCAAGCCCACGCGCAAGACCACCCCTCTGCTCCCTGAGCCTCACTGGGCCACCTGAGCCCTTCTGCGGCTGTCCTGCCGGCGCACTGCTGCTGTGTCTCTGGAGCCGGCTCACCTCCGCCAATCGAGCCACCCCTCCACCACCAAGCCCACATCCCACATCACCCCGCTGCCCCCTACAGCCTGGTCTCAAGAGAGCTTGCCCACCCACGCCACGGCCAGAATGCCCAAGCGCTGTCCCAAGGGGCTGAGAATGATAAACTGGGTTGCCCTCATCCAAACTTGCGCATCCGCCACCGACTTGCGCCTGTAGCCCTCTACCCCCAACACCAACTGCCCGTGACTGAAGCCCTTGCGCTGATTGCCTTGCGAGGTGGCCGCGAACTTGAGCAATGCGCTCCACACTTGCGTTGTAACTGCCACGCCGCACTGTTCCTACTTGGGGTCCCATCCCCACAGTTGCATGTGGGTGTGCATGTGAGCGTGCGCGTGAGTGAGAGAGATTGTGTGTGTGTATGCGTATCCTTGCGACTCCTTTGGCACCCCGAAGCCACAGGAGACTGCACTATGTACCCACGCCGGGGATCACGCCAAGAGATTGTGTGTGTGTGCGTATGAACTTTGTTGCACGCAAATGGTTAAATTGGAGCCTGCGGAATTCTAGAGGTTTCTGTGCCGGTAGATCGATCGGAGTTTCCTGAGCCGTTAGATCAAATCAGCAGCTGAGTTAGATCTAAAGGCTTTACACACGACAGTATTTAGGAGTTCCGCCCGTGGGAATCCGCAGCTCTGTTCTTTCGCCTTCGCAAAAGAACTTCACAAGAAATTTTCCTCGCGGAAAATTCTTAGTGCGGCACACTGCAAAATTTTTACCCCACATTTTAACGTTACTGTGGAAGTTTAAACCCTTGACGACTTACGACAATGAGTCAAGACGGTGAGCAAGGCGCGTCGGAGAACAATGTTGGCGCGGCTGAACAACCGGCGGCGAAGTCCGGGATGGAAGTCCTGTTGGAGCAACAGGGCGCAATGATGAAGCTCATGATCAAGCAGATGGAGACTCTCGCAACGAAAGTTGAAGTCGCGGAGGAGGCGGCAACGAAAGCCGTTTCGCGGGCTGGTGGTTCCGCTCAGAGCGGAGACGCGGAGTTGAAGGCATTAAAAAAGCTCCCGTATGTCCCACATGTTGAAGGGAATCCGTTCCCTGTGAGACCTGCGACACTGGAGACCGATATGCCGCAAATGTACGACCTGTACAACGACAAGACCTACGATGCCCTCTCCGAACGCACCAACTCGTCCATGCGTTACGAGCAGTTGGTGCTTGCCCCTGCGCTTTCGTACATGCACGATGCGATTGCGTTTTCCGAGGTGACCTTGGACTGGTGTCAAGATGAAAAAGACCCCCCAACGGTGGAGGAATTGAGTGAGCGCGTTTTCGCAGCGCACAACACGTTTAAGGGCGTTTTTTCGCTCCTGAACAACCGATACACCATGTTGCAGCTCAGAGCGAGCATGGAGTCTGACGCAACATCACACGGCGGAGCTGAGGCGTTGCGGGCGAAGTTGGCCTTCATCGAGGAGAAGGTGTACGCAGGCAGCGACGGGCTGGTGAGCGACTCAGTGCTCACGAAGTGGTTGAAGGAGTTCGACACCACGAAGGCGAAGGCCGTGATGAACACGCACGCCAAGGCCAGCGCCAAAGTTTCGACTTTTCGTGACCGTCAAGGAGGCAAAGGCAAAGGCGCAGCGGGCGGTGGCGCTGGAAAAGATGAAGGTGGCCGCGGCAGCGGCAAGGGAGGTAAAGGGTCAGGGCTTGGGCGAGGCGCCCAAGCCCAGACCTAACTTTCCGATCACGGAAAGCTTGGACGCCTTCCGCCCCTCGGGGCGTCCAACGGAAAGAGCCCACCTTGCAGGAAAGGGTGCGGAGCAGAAGGGGGGCATGGCGCGCAGCTGGCGCGAATTCCGAGGTCATGCAGTGGATCAGCAAAGGGGCAAGGATGCGCTGGGTCGACAAGGCGCCTTTGCCTTTCGATCACGGAGTGTCTTTGGGCGAGGCCACCCCTCCGCAGCTGGAGTGGATGGCCGCAGAGACCGAGCGGTGTCTCAGGACGGGCGCATGGGTACGAGCGAGGAGGAGACGACATGTATCCCGAGAGTTCCTGGTGCCGAAGCCGGGGACGAGCAAGTGGCGTCTAGTGATGGACTTCCGCTGGTTGAACTCGCATTGCGTCAAGTCCCGCTGCAAGATAGAGACGCTCAAGAAGTTGCGACGGCTCGCCAAGCCGAACGACTGGTGCTTCAGCTTCGACCTCCAGGACGGATACCACGTTGTGGGGATCGACCGCGCCTTCCAGGAGTACATGCAGTTCGACGTGCGGGGGGAATTATTCCAGTGCGGCGCCCTTCCCTTCGGCTGGAACGACTCGCCACGAATATTCGTCAAGGTCATGAAGGTGCTCATGGAGTGCCTGCGTTCCCCGAGATCCACGGAGGATCGGCGGGAAGTGCGGAAGCTGCAAAGCGGAAGCAAGGTGCGACGACGTTGGGCAGTTCGCAAACGAGCTGGAGGATGCGGCCGCGAGGAGCATCAGCAGGGGGCGCGGGTGCTCCCTAACATGGACGACTTCCTGCTGCTGCTAAGAAGCAGGATCGAGGCGCTCAGGGCGCGCGAGTTGACATCTCGGGTCTTGGTGAGACTCGGATTGTCGCGCAACGAGAAGAAGGGGCAATGGGAGCCGACGCACCTGGTGGAGCACCTCGGGCTCGAGGTGGAACTCAAAGCGGGACAGTTCCGCGTGACACCGGCGAGGCTGCAGAAGATTCACCTGCAGTCCAAGGCGCTTCTCAGCGAGGCGTCGCGACAGCGGAGGTGGCTCCCAGCTCGGAAGCTGGCAGCGTTCACGGGGCTCTGCCAGTCTGTGTATCTGGCAGTCCCTCCGGCGAGATTGTATCTCAGGGAGCTCCACTTCGTGCTCTCCACGAGGCGGGGATGGGGCGCGAAGGTGAAGCTCACACGGCAGGCGTGGAGCGACATCGAGTGGTGGCTCAGGCTGCCGGCTCAGAGCCGGTGGAACGGTCGCAAGATCTGGCGCAGCCCCACGAGAGCGAAGGTGCACACCGGCGCGTCTCTGTTCGCATGGGGCGGGGTGTTGAACCTCAAGCACACGGCAAGAGGATTCTGGTCCGACGAGCTACGGCATCTACACATCACGCACCTGGAGTTGGAGGCCGTGTACAAAACGGTGCAATCCTTCCTGAGAGAGCTCACCGGCAAGGTGGTGCGCCTTTACTGCGACAACCAGGCGGTGGTGGCCATGCTCTCGCACTTCACGTCGCGCAACCCGGAGCTGATGCGGCGGATGCGGCGCCTGTGGATCCTGCTGGACTTAAACGGCATCGAGCTCCAGGCGAGGTACATCAGAAGCGAGGCAAACGAGTGGGCCGACCGCTTGTCTCGGGACCGGGACCTGGACGACTGGCGGCTAAACCGCAGGTGGTTTCAGTGGGCAGAGCGGGAATGGCACCAGCACACCGTGGACCGCTTCGCCTCGGAGCTCTCCGCCCAGCTGCCGCGCTACTACGCACAGTGGCACGACCCGGGGTGCGAGGGCGTGGACTCTTTGGCCTTTTCCTGGCTAGGAGAGGTCAATTGGGTCAACCCCCCGTGGTCCCTCCTCGACGAGGTGGCGCACAAGCTGCGGGAGGAGAAGTGCGCCGCCACGGTGGTGGCGCCCTACTGGCCGGGGCAGATGTGGTTCCAGCAGCTGGAGGCCATGGCCGACGAGGTGGTGATCTTGCCCCGGGGCAGGGACCTCTTTACTCCCAGCCGGCTGGGAGGGTCCGAGCTGCTCGGGGCCTCAAGCTGGGACGGCATCATGTTCCGCATCTCCGCCTCCCGGTGAGCCATTACCTGCAGGATGGGAGGCGGGCGGCCGGGCGGGTGCCGTAGGCGGGGCTGGCGAGTGGCCTCAAGGTGAAGGTGTATTGGCCTCAGGATGATGCCTGGTACACCGGCACCGTGGGTGATACGGGGTCGGACGGCCTAACCCACATTGCCTACGAGGATGGTGACAAGGAGGACCTGGACATGAGCAAGGAGAGATATGAGGTGCTCCCGGTAGCGGTGCAGGAGGTGCCTGGCTGGGATGCGGCGCTTCAGGAGCGCCGGAGAGGGGAGCTGGGGGACAGCTCCCTCACTGAGCTGGAAGTGCAGATGCAGGGGGCAACATTGGGCGACAAGACGGTGGGCAACTACCGGCCGAAGGCTCAGGCCTTCATGGCGTTCTGTGAGGCGGAGGGCAGGCAGTGGCTTCCGGCAACGGGGACCACGGTGAGGCTGTACATTGGTCACATGCTGGACAAGGGCACGGTGCAGGCGTCCAACATGCAGCCCTACCTGTCCGCCATCAATAACTACCACGAGGACATGGGGTTCCCCGGGCCTGCCAAGGGCCGGGCGATCTCCAGAGCAGTGAAGGGCATGTCCCGCCTCCAGGTGCAGGCGGCTGAAGCCGCGGGTGAGGAGCAGATGGTGCGGACCTGGCTGCCTGCCAGGCATGTCTCGGCGGTGCATGCGCACGGGCTGGGGCTGGAGCCGGTGGGCCGGGCAGCTACGGAGCTGCTCAGGGCGTGCACCTACGTGGTGTTTGCCTTCGTCACCTTCGGCCGGCCAGAGACGGGCGTCTCCATGCGCAGGGGGCACATCAGCATCACAGGTGATGACATCTCCGTGGTTCTCCACAAGGAGAAAGGCAGGGGGCACGTGCGCCTCAGGAGGAGGCTCACCATCCCGCAGCGGGGGTGGCGGGGCTTGTGCAGCTCCTGCAGCACTGGCAGCAGGTGCGGGATGCCTATTGGGGGCAACGCCCGACGGGCTCGGAAGTGCAGGGCAGCTACTGGAGGCTGCCGTGGGAGCAAGGGAAGCTCCAGTCGGCGCAAGCTAATGGCTGGGTGCAGTTGGCATTGGGGAGGCTGGGGTGTGTCCCTCCGGAAGGGGGACACTTCTCTGGCCACAGCACCCGCAAGGGGGCTTGTACCTGTGCCAGGGCTGTGGGCGCGGCGCTTGAGAAGTGCTGCTTCCTGGGCGGCTGGTCTCAGCTGTCCTCTGCCATCCACTCCTACATTGACCCGGCGGCTGTTCCCGACGAGCACATGGAGAAGTACTTCGGGTGGACCACTCCGAGATGGCGGCAGCAGCAGCAGCGGCAGCCTGGCACAGAGCAGTGTGCCTAATGATCTCTGTTACATGGCAATGAGATGTGAAGAGCAAAAGAAATGGTTAAATTGGAGCCTGCGGAATTCTAGAGGTTTCTGTGCCGGTAGATCGATCAGAGTTTCCTGAGCCGTTAGATCAAATCAGCAGCTGAGTTAGATCTAAAGGCTTTACACACGACAGTATTTAGGAGTTCCGCCCGTGGGAATCCGCAGCTCTGTTCTTTTGCCTTCCCTACCCACCCAACCCAGAAGACTCTAAACATTTTACCTTAGAAGCTGTGCATCAGCCTAAAAAGCATGTGAAGCTGTGAATCAGCCTAGAGAAGACATTCCAAAAAGAGATTTTCTCTCACACACTTAAAAGCATATAAGAAGAAAGCTATTTTTAATGAAATGCTATGCAGTGTGCCTGTTGGCAATGAGATGTGAAGAGCAAAAGAAATCTACAAGTCGTATCAGGAGCACGCACTGCCTGCAAGTGCCACCACCGGGATCAGCGCGACGCTGCCTTGCATTGGGGCTTGTGAGCGGCCCACATTGATTTCTGGCATGCCCGCGAGCAGTAGCGCGCCTCGGGGAGGTTGCACCCCGTGCACCGTAGTAAGTGTTCCAACCCTGCCTCCTGCAACATCAATATAGAGCACACAACCGCCACGGTCACAATCCACGGATAAGCTGAAGGGACGAGATCGTATACCATACACACGCCTGCGCATTTGTGAAAGCACGGCTTATCTATGTGATGCTCTACTTCCCGACGCATACCATACACCCTGCATAACTTTTAACAAAAGGCCCATAATTAGAACATGTTCCGTTATGTGGGGCACATATTAGAACGTGTTGACACATATTGGAACAGCGCGACGCATATTGGAACAAGGTGGACGCATATTGGAGCAATGCTTCTATAGATGCTGCGATCATTAAAGCATGTGACACAACATTTCATTTAGGGCTTAGGGCTTAGGGCTTAGGGCTTAGGGGGGGGCGGGCGTCCTCGAGTGATGGGGTTGGGCCACGGAAATGATGGCAAATGATGGAATGACGGAGTGTTTTGGCAGAAAGGGTTTGACTTTTGTGGGGTAAGGAGGTTGGGGTCGAGGGGAAGGGGGGTGGCGGTGGGGGGGTGCTATGTCAGACCGAACCCCCACGCCACTGCGTGGTTAGAAACACACTGGCAGGCAAAAATCGTGACACAACGTCCTCCCCCCTCCTAGTTGCCTCCCCGCATTTAGATGCCCTCGCTGTACAGAAATAGCTAAATTGGAGCTTGCGGGATTTCAGAGATTTCTACACCGTAGATCGGCGATAGTTTCTGCAGCGTCGAGGTCACGCATCGAGAGCCGCTGCTGGGACCTTGGCCGGGGATCATAGATAGCAAGTATAGTAGAAAGTAAAGTAAGAGTAAGCCTCCTACAGCCGTTCGAGCGGCGTTTCCCGGCCGTGCCTGGTCCTGGTCCTCCTCGTTGAGCGATGGGGCGCGTCGTAAGCCCGGCCGTGCCTCAAGTCCAACCGCTTTGCTACGCTCTCCTCTGACAGCTCAGGCGAGGGCAACCCCGTCCCGGCCCCTGAGACTAAAGCGTCCTGGTCTCACAATCATGATGGCACTGTGGCGGTGTCCACAAAAGCCCTCCTGAAAGTGTCAGACGAACGGCGCCGTAAGACTCAGCAGAGGAAGAGGAACCGGGAGGCTGGGAAGACCAAAGCTCGAAACCGAGCCACAGACCTAGCTGCGACCCTCCCTCCCTCGAGCAGCAGCCTCTTTTCTGCCGATGAGGAACCGGGGAGGCCTGGTAGGGAACAATTGCCCCGGTCAGAGGAGCAGGACCTCCTCCGTCGGGAGCGGGAAGAACTGCAGAACCTCCGCGAGAAGCTCCAGGAGGGGGGAAGCGGCGGCCAGGAAGGAAGCGGCGGCGCGCAGCAGCAGTAGAGCAGCAAACGATGCTGTTGTGTGCGTCAGAAGCGTTGGCTCAGCAGTTCTAGGACGAACAGCGGGCTGCTGATGAGCAACGGACTGCTGAGCAGCTTGCTGCGAATGAGCGGCATGCAGCCCAACAGCGCGTCCCAGACGAGCGGCGAGCCGAGGAGGCCGCGCCATTTCGAGGAGGCCGCGCGTCGCGCAGGAAGTCGCGCAGGAGTCCCGGCGTCAGGAACAGCACTTCCAGGTGGCAGTGTCGGCTCTGGAGTCTCAGGTCCAGAAGCTGACGTTGGTCCAGGCTCCCAAAGCCGAGTCACAGGATAACCCGCAGACCCCGGCCTCGGGACTTGAGGTGGGTATGGCATGGCAAGCACTCTACCCATGCTGGCCTTCAACGCATCGCATGCAGACTGCCGACGCCGACTTGCCGGTAGGACACCGCCCTATAGGCAATCACCGACCCGAGGCAGCCTTGACGGCCTGGATGCGCTTCGGTGAGGCTGAGGGCGGGTTGTGGCTGCCGGCAATCGAGGCCACGATGTGACTCCGCATCGCCTGCCTCGTGTCAAAAGGGACCGTCAAGGCACCCAGCTTGCAGCCCTACCTGTCCGCCATCGACAACCACCACGAGGATATGGGCCACGGTGGGCCTGCGAGGGGACACTTGGTGAGCCCAAGCGCGCGTCTGCTCCGCAGGTGCAAACCGCAGACATCGACGGCGAAGAGGAGACGGTGCGGACCTGGCCGCCGGCCAAGCATGCGGCCGTGGCGCACAAAAACCAATAGGCTCTGGAGCCCACTAACAACGCTGTTGTGGGGCTGCTGCGGGCGTGCACATGCGCCGTTGTCACGTTTGGCCGTCCGTACACAGCCATGCCGACATTTCACGCTGACGTGTCAACGGACGTCATCTCGGTGGTCCTCCACAAGGAGAAGGGCAGGCACCACATTCGCCCCAAAAAGCGCCTCACTATTCCAGCAACGAGAGTGGCAGGCTTAGTGCGGTTGTTGCAAGGTAGGCAGCATGCCAAGGACGAGCTGTGGCGGCAGGCCTCGTCGTCGCACAACGGGGCGGGCAGGGACGGCTCTTGGCAGCTGCCCTGCAAACTTGGGTGCTTCACACCTGCCCAGGCCAACGCGTGGATCCGGTTGACTCCGGGTACGCTGGGATGTGTCTTCCATGAAGGGAAGGGGGGATTCTTGGTTGCAGGACCCGCAAGTGCATGCACCTTTGCCAGGGCAGTGGGTGCCTTGCTGGGGAAGTGACGCTTCCTGGGTGGTTGGTCTCAGCTGTACTCAACGATGCACTCCTACATCGACCTCACAGCTGTTCCCGACGACAACATGGAAGAGCCCTTTTGGTGGACTACTCCAAGATGAAGCATGCCGGCACAGTGGCAGCATCAGCGTCCCTCGGCATCTCTGAGACGTGGCAAATCAGTTGTGTGTGTAAAAGAAAGGGTTAAATTAGAGCCCGCGGAATTTTAGAGGTATCTGCACCGTAAATCAAGCAGTAGTTTCTACACCGTTAGATCGGGTTATCATAAATTGAGAGCCGCTGCTGGGACCCTTGCCAGGAACTTTCCGTATTCAGGGAATCCGCCGTCACACGGATTCCCCAGCCTTGTTCTTATGCGCTCCCACCTTGCCCATACCCAAAAGACTCAGACATTTGCGAAGAAGCTGTGTATCAGCCTATAAAAAACATTCCGAAAGAGATTTTCTCTCACACGCATGGAAACGGAAGAAGAAAGCTACTTCAATGTTGGCGGCTTTTGGCAAACGATTGTTTGTGGAAAAGAAGCAAGGGCACACTTCACACGTGGGAATGGGCAACGAAATGGCCGATCGTGGTATTATGCAACCGCATAAGAACTGCAGCAGCATAAATATCTGCGCCCTCTTTGCCGTTGCTACTTCTTCTCTTGGCAAACAACTGATGACGTTCATTAATGGAAGGTACATACATAGACGCTTTTGAATAATTTAAAAAATTAATAATGCCGCGTCCAGAAATGTGGTTGGCGTGCGACTCTGCACTCCGTGGCGGGCGTGACACCCGCAGCATGACACCATGACATGAACATCATTGCAACGTGTCAAAGTGTTCCGACATGTGCTCAGCAGGTCTTGGAGCGTGCTAAAAATAGGGGCCCCGTTGTATGACTTGAAGACCGCCGACGGGAAAGGGGTGTTTTTGTTGCACGTCAGGTTTTCTTGTTGCAAGTGGTGCTTTTGCAATGTTATAGGTGCAAATGTTCACGTGCCGAAAATGTTCATACAACAATCCAACTCTGCGAGAAAAAGTCCCCGTTCTCACCGCCGACACCACGGTCAGAGTAATGGCAGAAGGGGAGGAGGAGGTCACCGTGGCGCTGCGGTGGCATGCAACGCATTTCTGAGACATTTTCGCCAGGCGCTTTTCCGATTTCCGCTGGAGCTTCTCGTTCAACTTGCACGCGGCGCTTCCCTCAGCCGTTGGTCCCTGGCAAGTCGCAGCATGCCAAGGGTAAAGAAGCGGCGAATTCAGGAGGGAAAGCTCATCGCACCGGCCTCAAGCTGACCACTTATCCCAAACTTGGACGCTGGCCAATGGCTGATCAGCGGTGTGACAGCGGTGGCCACCTGAAGTATGAAGAAACATCAAAATCTCTTCTAACCATGAACATCCAATCGCACAATGCAGGTGTTTTCTGCGATGCCTGGAGAGGAGCGGATACAAAGGGCACATTCCCTCACATTCTCGGACACGCGCTCCCACAGGCCCACAGTGGTGAGCGGCGCCACCGCTGACGCTGCCAGGAGGAGAGCGGTGAGCGCGCTTGGGACGGCGCGCTTCGTGTTCCCCAGCATCTTGTCCTGCATCACGGCCTCGGCCTCCTCCTGCCACTCTGCGTGGATCCGGCGGGCGGTCTCCTGCGTCAGCGCGAGCCCCGCCTCGCCGCCCCGTGCCCCCGCCTGAGCGGGAACCCACTCAAACCATCTCGGCGTCAGCGCTCTCCTCGCTGCCTCGCGCTCCGCCTTCGCCACCGGCAGCGTGAAGATCCTCCGCAGCTCCGGCTCCGGCAGCCGCGCAAGGTTGGCGAGCTGGAGGCCTATCCCGCCTCCCGCGCCCACGAGCACCTTCGTCACCGGCGCCACCAGCTTCGCAAGCCCCCCGCCTCCGTGATCGCCCGTTCTGCGATTGCCCGTCGATAACCCCCGCGCCTCCGTGGCGGCCTTGCACGCCACCCGCCACAGCGCCGTGCCGATCCGCTCCGCCGCCTGCGCGGCCCGCGCGTCGTCCATGATCAGCCGGCAGCTGCGCGTCAGCTCCTCCTCAGCTTCCGCCGGGACTGGCGCGCTCTGTGCAAAGAAGCCCGAGTGAAGCTCCAGGACGGCCGTGTTCGTGAGGATGGAGATCAGCTTTTCACCGAGGGCCTCCTCCTGCTGCGTCGTGAGGCGGCCGCAGGCGGTGCTCACGCTGTCGCAGTGCTGGCGGAGCACGCTGACCGCCCCGTGCGTGACCCAGTCGAGCGCCGGTTTGAGAACGATGCGCAGGAGCACCTCGGCGTCATGCGCCTCCCCCCCCGGCGCGAAGGGGTCCGAATACCTGTCGGTCAGCACGAAGCACCACTTCAGGACCTCCACCACCGAGGCCTCCTCCCCCTCGCCGTAGCCGAAGGAGAGGTACCCACCTGCCCCGGCCTCCGGCATGGTCCTCTCCGCGGCGTCCTGCTGGCCGAACGCCATCACTGGCTGGGAGACGCTGTTCTCGATCGTGGTCAGCACCATACACCGGAGGAGAGTGCTGTTGCAGAAGCCGCTCAGCACCTGCTCGCGCTGCGCCCACCAGGTCTTGGCGGCAGCACTGTCGCCCCGGAGCGTGTGCACCACTGCAGTGTGGTGGGCGCTCAGGGCGTACCTGTCAGCACCCAGCAAATCCGACGTGTAAACGTTAGTGCTACCCCGGTAGACCATCCAAAGCTACCGGTGGCCGTTGGATTGATCATCGCTTGCAGTGGTATATAGCCAGCCGGGGTTAGGGGATTGGCTACCGCTAGGTCGCTAGTTCATCCAAAGCTACCGGTGGCCGTTGGATCGATCATCGCTAGCAGTGGTATATAGCCAGCC